>BMAO01022536.1:0-80603 GCA_019973975.1 Trichonephila clavata
TGACTCCAATAATTTAAAAGCTCTTGAAATGCTTGCTGGGATATACTTAGATGAATCTAATTGGGATGAAGCTGCAAATGTATCCTTCAAAAATCATAAAAATTATATTCAGATGCACAACTATTAAAATTTTTTGCTGAATACATTACTACTGAAACATATTTTTAATTTGTGGAATGCAATTCCTGCATCTGTGGTTATGTTGCAAACTCGTAACCAGTGAAGATTCTCTGTGCTAAGTCCTGTTGGCGTGGTGAGAAAGTTAAAAGAGTGGATTGCCAGCTGAAGTATTTCTCTCATCACTTGACCAAGGTTCAAAATTACTAAGTCTTGTCACCAATATCCCTCATGTTTCTTAGAAGTGCAACTTAGATAAACAAACAATCAAGGAACTAAGGATTCATATCTGATGACTTGATTGGAAAGTTATGTTTGATTTAATATTCTGGACCCTTAATTCTAGCATGTCAATTTCAAAACTTAAAAAGGCTGAACTAGTATGCTTATGCAAGCCGAAAATTTTCTTAAAGAAATGTTTTATGTATTTTGGAAGAAAATATTGTCAATAACAATTGTAATAATTGGTCATTAATGTAATTCATGTTGGTAATGCATAATTATATTTAATCAAATATGAAAAAAATAAAGATATGAAATTTTTATTGAATTAACAGATATTTTATATTTACTCAAAATAGTCTAAACATTGTTGTAAGTTTCAATGTTTGTATTCTGAACACTTAAAATTTAATGATCAGATATTCCTTTTTAGTTAGTATACAGCAACATTTTAGAATAAGACATTGGTAAAAATTCAGTCATTTCTTGTACCGCAGTATCAATTAAAAAAAAAATTTTAAACATTTGCTTCAAATCTTTCTTAGCTTATAATATTTCCCTTAAAGAATTAAGTAAAAGTTGGTGCTCATTTTTTTAATCTGTATTTTAAACTTTAATACTCCTTGACTTATTGTCAGCTCTTTAAACAATGCATCTCTATATCACCAGACATTGGTTATACAAAATATTTTTCAATGGGGCAACTAACGAGTGGTGAAGAATCTCTAACATATTATCAAAAAGGTATTCAAATTCTCCAACAAGAACTAGAAAACTGTGAAAATGTCAAGCCATCTGAGGTATTCAAAAGTTTTCTCGATTTCATAAATCATATTTTAGAATTTATAGTTATGTTACACCTGTGTGTTAATGTCTTTTTTTATAACCCAGGCTGGGCATGGTCGACTCAGCTTTTCATCCCTTCAGTGGGTCGATAAATGGGTACTAAGCTTGCTTGGGAACTTAACACTGGGGGTTTCGCATCAGATTGACCTCCTGATTGTAACACCTGCTCATGCACTTTGGGGCCCAGGGTCGCTTATACTGATATGGGCACAGTAGGCCTTGGCCTTCATGGGCTGTTGTGCCACTGAGTTAAGTTATTACTTATTTGAATAGAGGGGGAAATATGTATAAACTATATGTATTTTTTTAAGCAGAAAAAAAGTTGAACATTAATAAATATTTATCATTACATGATTATTTATTTTAATTTTAGGAGGAAGATAGGAAAGTACTATCCAAGAATTTATCAGATGCATATTGTTCTGTTGCTGAAATTTTCATGACAGATTGTTGGTGAGAAAAATGTTTGTATTTGTATTATTGTGTAATTTTAATTTCTTTAAAATCATTACAAAGCTGTATTCTGTTATTCATAATGTTTTTAAATGATTGTAAGAGGAAAAAAGAAAGTAGGAAATTCATTTTTATAAAGTCTGCAAATATTAATATACTGTCAGGCCTCTATTTAACAAAGACGCTGAATGTAGAAAAAAAGTTAGTTATGTGGAAAATCATTACAAGATATCCATCTTTCAATATGCAATGTTCTTGGTTCGAAAACATCCACAAAATAGTGGTTCATAAAATGGAGGTCTAACTGTATAATTTATTAATATGTAATCTACAAATGTTTATTATAGTTTTAAAATAATTTTTATCAAATATGAATTTAATTTTTTATTGATTTTTGGTTTTAGTGATGCTGAAAATGCCGAACAACAATGTCATAGTGCAATAGAGAATGCTATACAGTCAAATACATCTAACCCTGAAGCATATCAATGTTTGGCTAATTTTTACATTGTGAAACAACAGACTGCAGTATGTAAAAAAATTTCTTCTAACTTAATTCTTGTATGAAAGTTTCAGAATATGTATTTAACAACACTGTTTTCATTCAAACATGTGGGTTAAAAGTTCCTGAAATCACTCTCTAAATAATGAACATATTTAACTTAAATATTGAAATTAAGAAATGAATTTTTTAATTCTTTATATTAAGAAACTTTACATAATTTCTTTCTTTTTTGAATTTAAGATCAAATACTAGAATTTTTTTTAAAATGTAAACAATTGATAATACACATACAAGTGGTTGGATGTTTTTTAAGTGGGGGGGGACAAAATATTTTTCTTTCACACACATATTGAATTAATACTTTTTTTCCTTGTTGTATATTCATTTCCTTTTATTTAAAAAAGCTATGTATTATATGCTTATTTAAATCCAAATGTTATTATGGGCTTTTATCTTTTCAAAAATTGCACTGTTTCCTCTCCATTTTTTTTTAATATTAATTCACTGCATTTGAAAATAATGCATTAATTATGCACAAGTTTTATATATAAAAACAGTGTCCAAAATCATACAGAAAATTCTGATAACTAAATTTTAGTATCAGTTTTGTGCTTTTACAAATTATTACATTGTATGTTTTGGCTTTAATGTTACTTGATGGCAAAATTATGAGCATTTTGGGTTTAAATTATAAAAATGCATTGTGTAATGTACAAAGTATTTCATTTTTTGTAATAAATATTTTGTTCAAATCAATAAATATTTTTAATACATTACTAGTATTTTATTTTTAAAGAATATCGATTTTTTAAAATAAATTATTGAGGAAAAATTCTAAACAAATTATTTTACTCAATTTTTAAATTTTACTACTATTATATTGCAAGTTAAAATTGACTTTTAAACATTTTTTTTAAGGAAGCAAAAGAAGCTATTGAGAAAAGTCTTGCTTTGTGGTTGCCCCATCATGAAGCATTGAGAGATACTGATGCAGAAACTGCTTTTAATATTGAGGTTACTGGTTTTTCTAATATTTTTATTTAATTCTAGTGTTTCTATAACATTTGAAACTATTTTTAAGAATTAAAAAATTTTCTAATTTATTTTTTGATACATTTCCACAGGGCTGTGGAGTCGGTAGGGAAAATGACCAATGCCAACTTCCTTATATACAGTCAGACTCCAGTTTAACGAATTTTGCGATTTAACAAGTTTTTCTTTTTTCCAATTAAAATGGAGGCAAAACCCCCTATCTAACAACTAATATAAACCCTAAATTAACAAATTATTTCAACAGCCCCAAATTTTTTTTATTAGTTTGGAAAAGAAAAATTAGATGTATGATTTCTTTTCAAATTACTATTTGTATCCATAACAGAAAAAGACTTTTGTAAGTAGCTAGTTTTGTCACCGAAAGGTGTAGCCCGTTATTAGACTTTATAGATGTAGATTAAAGGTTCCCAAACTTTTTTTGTTTCATAGACCTCTTGCCATGTTTTTCGGTTTAAGGTAGAACCCTACTTACAAAATATTGAATTTTTGCAAATTTATGAACTTAATGTCTTTTTGATAGTTGATGTAAAGCTACTTTAAAAGATTTAAAATTTCTAACTGTAGAGAAGCATACTGTTTAAATTTTAAGAAACACAAATTGATTAAATTAAAATTAATACATAAAATAATTGAGCGACAAAAACAAATGCCTTAAATGGAAGGAAGGAATCTGGTGCTTCAATAATGAATTTTCAACATTTACCATTAATCTTTTGAGGTTTAACTCAAAATTTCATTGGTTAATAGTGTCCACTCTTCTTTTTTTTTTGGGGAATTGGAACCGTGCTGAAACTCTTTCTCATTAGAAAAAGCAATCAAAAACTTTATCAAGGTATTCCATAATTCGAGATAAATAACAGGTATGTCCTTTTAAATCCAGAATTGCTGAATCCCTTTCTAAATTTTACTTTAATATCTTTATTTGTGCCTTTTTCAATCAGTTCCTGTTGTAATATGACATTTTTCTGCCATATGAATTCATTCCCTACTGTGGTATGACTATATAGTCAAAGTATTCTCAAACCTAGTTTCAAAATTTGAATAAAGGGCATTTAAATGTTGAACGTAGGTTAAAACGTCATTTACTTGGCAAATTGTCTGTGACAAATTGAGAAACTGGAAAAATTTGGGACATCCAATATAAAAACCCTTTTTTTTTACTTTGGCAAGAAACACTGAAATGATGGTCCTTGTTTTAATAAAACTTATGCTTGTAACTGCTAATTAAACCCATTAAATTTAGTAAATAAATCTGTTAAATAGGTAAATTCCACTGGATTAAATTTTCTTTTAAAATTAAAGTAACAATTTGGTTTACAGCGAGCCACTATCGTTGACCCCCAAATTATCTTTTCGCTGACATGAACCCCTTGTAGGTTGTCATAGATCCCCGGGGGTCAATAGACTTTGTTGAGATACTTTGCAAATCACTGGTGTAGATGAATCATATGGGGTAACTTACTGTGTGAATTTTGAATAGGACAGAAAATTCCTTTATCTCATCTTATTCCACAACCCAGGGGATATTTTAAGAGATTTTACCATTTGCTGTTCTTTTTATACATATGGTTTTGCAGAAAATTTTGGTAGATTAGTCAGAACCAGTTAATAGCGATTCTGATGTAGAAATTGATAATGAAACCTTTATTTAAACTGTGAAAACATACCTCATGCAGCAGAATGTAAAGGAGGCAGTATTTTTCTTCTCTGCATAAAGTTGAAAAAGAATTCTTTCGAGTCAGAAATAAAAAAAGTTTTCTAACATCTGTTGGTCAATATTTTGAAATTTCCAATTAACTGGTGCACAATAATTAGTAAAGAGTAATTTCAGCTGCTGAATAAAAAGTGTATAATTTTTTGTTATGGATATTTTTTGTGTAGCTGCTTATGAAATTTCCCAAAATGTTATTGCAAAAAAATTGTTTAAAACTTATTTTTTTAAATATAAAAGAAATAATAAATGTTACAGAAAAAAATGATGGTATAGCAGATTATTTTTATTAATTAGCATTTATAATGAAATGAAAAAAAACCGCATTAATAACTTCTAAGAAATAATATAGCTTCGGGAAGATCTTTGATAAAAGACTGTAGATCCGAGGTGATAAGTCTTTCCAGTCTAACTTGATTTGGAGGAAGAGTTGTTAGTGTCAGGACTACTTCTTTTAATTTTTCAGGATAGATTAGTAAAAGAGGTGTCTTGCAAGAGCAATCCTATTTCTTCAAGAGCTGTGTAAAAATCTTGTTTGCATTTTTATATCTAAAGGCTCTTGGTATTTGTTTTCCCTTAGTCTTTTCAATATTATCCTACTATTTTTCAATGCATAGTAAATAAAAATAACCCAATTGGTCATTATTTTTTCCAAATTAACTTTAATTTTAATACAAGCTGTCCCAACAAAGTTGGAGTCAACATGTTTTAGCGACTCCTTGCACCCAAAAATCTGTCAAGACTTTGACTCCATAGCCCTGATTTTTCATTTAGGCTGCATTCTGTTTCGTTTCCTTTATGTGAAACATATCGAGTTAAAATTCAAAAATATTTACAGTGGTACCTCGACATACGAGTTTTTCGAGATACGAGCGAGTGATTTTTTGCTTTGAGTTACGAGTGAAATTCGATTTAGCAGGTCGGCCGATAGTAGCACGCGGTCGCGCCCATCACAGTCAGTGAATCTGTTAGCAGCATGCTTCCACTGTGATAAGTTGTGTTCGCATTTATATTTACATTTACAGTTGTAGTTCATTTATTTTTATAACCATGGATCGGAAGAAAGTTTGTGAAAAGTCAAGTGCTAAGAAAAAGATGAGTATTGAATTAAAACGTGAAATTATAGAAAAATATGAGCAAGGTGTTCGAGTTGTTGGTTTCGAGGAGTCAGAGGAGGAGGTTATTTCTACAAGCGAGATCTTAGGAATGTGGGAGAGAGTTTCACAGTTCGTGGAAAAGAAACACCCAGAAAAAGTTGCAACAGGTCATGCATCTGATCTTTTTAATGACACTTGCCTAACTCATTTCCGGAACATTCTGAGAGGAAGGAAGAAACAAACCTTCTTGGACATGTTTTTTTCTAAACGGCCTACAGGTGAAAGCGCGAAAAATGTAGCGAAAAAGGCAAAGACCAGTGAGGATATCTAATTTATTTCTTTACATTCTCTTTTTTTGTTTTTGTACAATAAATATTTGTCATTTATAAATACGTTTTTATTATTCAATACCACGTAACAAAAATAACTGGGGTGACATTTTGGGGGTTGGAACGGATTAATGGTAGTTCAATTGTGTTTTGTATGGGAAAATTTGCTTCGAGATACGAGCAAGGTTGCGGAACAAATTAAACTCTTAAGTCGAGGTACCACTGTACTAGTAAATTAAATAGGGCTTTTATAAATAAAAAAAAATACTGAAAAAAGAAACAATTCTATCTAAGCAGCATAAAATTGCAAATTGCAGCTAGTAAAGACAGATAAAAGCACCTAATAATTGGCATGGAAGGAATTCCTTTTCAGCTATCAAATCATTTTTTATCCCAGGGTTATCAAGACCTTGTCCCTAAGTGAGTTCTGCACCAGATCCCTTGTGATTGCAGGTCTCATTTCCATTCCCAAACAGGGTGTCTAAAAACTAAAGTTACGTAAATATGATCTCTATAGTATAGCATTCATCTATTTACTAATGCGGTATCCATTCAATTAACACACTCGCCCTACCAGAGCATTGATATTGAGCCAGTGATCTGGTGAAATCTATAAATAATTATAGAACTCTCTTTTATTTAAATGTGCATGAAAATTAGTCATTTTTTTGTCAAATATTCAGCATTTGTTAATTGTTTTTATTGTAGTGATATTTAATGATTCTTAATGTGTGATACGAATTCAATAGAAGAATTTTTTTAAAGATGCAGCTTCCTTATTCATGTTTATGTCTTTTATTTAGCTTCTTATTCCTTCATATGACAGTAGAATACAGACTTCTAAATTGTTAATAGAGCTGGAAATGTTCGAAGTAAGTTATGTAACATTCTATTAAATTATGAGTTTTAGTTTTTCCTTGTGTGTATTATGTTTCTCATTTTCACATGGATAAAAAGTATTTTTAATGTAAATTTTTATTAGGTTCATATGCATTCATTTGATTAGGTTTTTATACTTTCTCATTAGGAAGCTACAAACATTCTTGATGGGCTTGTAGAAGAAGACGATGAAGTTCCAGAAGTCTGGTATATCCTTGGATGGATGAATTATATGCAAAGTGATGAATATAGGCTAAATGCACATTATTATTTAAAAAAGGCGACAATGGTAACAAAATACACATTTAATACCTTACATTTATTGCATTATTTGCTTCATTAGTAATACATATTTTATTTCTTAGGTAAGTGCTAAACTGGGAATTGATGATTTAGATTGCATAACACATGCTCATGAACTTTTAAAAGAACTAGAAGAAAAATTTCCTTCTCTAAAAGAGGAGGTACACGAAGATGAAGACAAGGAATGGTCAGATGTTCCCAGTGATTCAGAAGATAGTGAAATGGAAACATGATTAAAAGGGATATTCTAAATTTCATCCAATCAAATGTAAATTATGTTTTATGTATAGAATAAAAAAAAAAAATTTCAACAAATAATCTTGCACTGTGAAATGATAAATATACAATATGTGAATCAAAATCATACATTAATTTAAAATTTTCATACCTTTTTATAATTTGTGACAAAAAAAAAAAACACAGTTGAAAATGTATTATGCTTTTACATCAATCTTGAAAGATATTACCTTATCCTCAAAATAGATGAATTCATCTATATGCAGAAGGATCATTGTATTGAGACATATACAGAGTGATTTGAAGTGGATATTAGAATTACCTAGAGTGAAAAAAGTTCAAAATTGTATTTAAATTCTTTATGAAGTGTTCTATGCAACGTGAAATTGACTATCACTTATGTGATTCCTCTTGGCAACACAGACATTTATAAAGTATGTAAAAATTTTAAACTTCCTTTTCCATTCTCATTAAATTATTTTCTGTTAAATAGTTATAGCTCTTAGTAATTTCTTGATTCATTTTGAATCACCTTGTATATATATGTATTATCATAGAATCAATGTTTTATTACTTTTGTTTTCTCTGTAAAGAGGGAAAAGGTATTAATCCTTTTTTGTTTTAAAGGCAAGAGTTTCCAGTACTCTAGTGTTTGTTTTTTCAGACAGGAGCAGACTTTAATTTATTAAAGTCTGCTTTATTTAATATAAATTAAGATTACCATGACCTAAATTTTAAAAAGAATAAAAAATATGTGTATTATCCAGATTAATTACGCTAAAAAACTTAAATTAGGCCATGAGTTTCAGCAGTCATAACATAAGAAGAAATTTCACAAATGATCAACATGTTTATTCATTGAAAAGCCATTCCCCTAAGTTGTAAAACATGTTAAAAATTTGCATTTAGCAATGTAAATGAAAGAACTCTGCAGTAAATTGTATTAAAGTATGAAAAAATAGTGCAATTCCATAACCATTTGTGTAGTTGAAATGACTAACACTTGTTCAAAAGAAATTTTAACATTTATTTACATCAAAAATAGTATGTATAAGAGTCAGTGTTCCATTGCGTGAGATT
The DNA here is from genome assembly GCA_019973975.1 of Trichonephila clavata. Classification (NCBI taxonomy): domain Eukaryota; kingdom Metazoa; phylum Arthropoda; class Arachnida; order Araneae; family Nephilidae; genus Trichonephila; species Trichonephila clavata. The sequence goes on from BMAO01022536.1 coordinate 8,833, forward strand.
GTAAGTGATCCTGAAATTTCAAAAAGTTTATTTTAAATATTATATTCATCAAAATAGCAATGATACATCAGAAATACATGCAACTATAAAGAAAATCTTACAAACCTGAAATTTATATATCTTAACATGATTGTCTGCACCACCACTGATAATGAAATCTCTTAGAGACCAATCTATTGCAAAAACTTTATCCTCATGCCCAGATATGTCAAACAAAGGAGTTTTAAGGCTAAAATAAAAATATAAAAGCATGCATTTTATAATTCATATTAAATACTTAAAATCATCTAGATTTCAGATTACATCTCTTATCGATATTTCTCAAATTGGGTTTGATATAAAAAATAATTCTTCTCATTCATGATCATCATTACATGTTGCGTTATAAAGCATATGTTTGTATATATGCACTGATGTCCAAAATTAAGTTTACAAACATTAAACATGCAATATCTTTGATTTAGGAGAAATTTTTGTACAGATGTTCTTCAGACTAAGAATAATTATGCTAAGAAATCAAAATTACTTCCTATATGTAAATTTAAAAAAACTGTAATAATTAGAAAAGTGAATATCTAATAAGAAATGTGGCCACACCTTGCTGCTATAGAGGCTTTCCAACAAGCTTTAGTACTACAAATTAGATTAATTTCATCTAAAGGCAACAATCTCCATTCTTCTATAAGCGCAGATTTTAACGTTTGGAGGGTACTGATGTCAAGCAATGGCTCTTCCTGAAGCATCACAAACATGCTTGATAGGATTTAGTTAAGGAGATTTTGCTGGCCATTCCATCCAGCAAACATCCTCTTCAACAAGATTAGCCCTGTGCGTCCTCACATCATCGTCCGTAAAAATAAAATCTTGACCAACTTCTCCCTCAGAACAGTCTCGCATGAGGTTCAAGAACTTCATATCACTGTGGAGAAACAGACGCCACATCAAAAATGTGTACAGCCGTCTTAACATAATGCCTCTCCAAACAAGAATTCCACACCTGCTAAATCGATCAGATTCTCTTATGTTAGAAGGATAGTAGTGAATCCCAAAGTCTCTAAATGAAAACTCAATGAGAATCACTATTGGTATACTGAACCTGGACTCATCAGTGAAAAATATACAGCCCCACTCTAGATTTGCCCAAGGCATGTTTTCATCTCCATAAAAGACAAGCTCTTTTCTGTGATGGGTTAACAAAGATGCATACCACTGGCTGTCAGGCATAAAGGGCCTTCTTAGCTAAGCATCTAGAAATTGACTTTCCAGTGGCAGCAGTAAAATCCCGAGCAAGCTCCTTAGCCTGTCATGTCTCTGTGACAATGTACATTTATTGTCAAATATCAATCTTCTGTGGTTGTTGTGGCTTTTAATTGATCTTCTCTAGGTCTTCTAATAGTAATATTCATTGTTAGAAATTGTTTCCACAGTCTGAATATATATATATATCACCATTTGAGAAACATTTAAGTTTTGGTCTTCTGCTTGAGATACCCCACCCAACAGCTCTCCATCTCAAATCTAAACGATTCTGGGAACTCATTTTAACAAAAGTTTGTGTGATACACATCTAAACACAACATTTAACGCTCTACAGTGAAAACGTTTTTCACTCAAACTGGCCCTAAAAATGTGTCACAACTCACAATATTAGGATATGATGTTTGCTTTTGCTCCCTTTATATATAAGTTTTTTTTAAAAAAGTAGTGGTAGATTTCTTGAAATAATAGGAAATTTATGTTTGTAACGTTAATTTTGGACACCAACGTATGTATAATGTTGCCGAAGGAAGTAGCTACTAAACTGTTTAATTAAAAAATATATATATGTACAGTGAATAATAGGTAAAAAAGATCTCTAAATATGAGTTTCAAAAATGTTTGAGTACCTTCTAGAGTCCCACAATTTGACAAGGTTGTCCATTGATCCAGAAACAAATTGATATTCATCTATTGGTGACCAGGCTACTGATGTCACCCACAAACTATGTGATGAATACACAGATTTCACTAAAGTATGTTCTAAAATTTCAAAAATATTTATTAAAATAGCAATACACATTTTAATTATGTGAAATATTGGTAAATACTTTAAAAAAAAGAATATATATATATATATAATAACTACCTTGACTTCTAAGATCCCATAATCTGATATGTCTATCTGCAGATCCAGAAACAACAAGTTTTGATATTGGAGAATAAGAGATGTCCAAAAATGCTGATGAACCATTCTAGAGATAATATATTGAAAGATATGTAAGTGCTCCAAATTCATTGAAGAAAAATTTTATTAAATGAAAAGAGCACACACTCTTACAAGTGAAAAAACATTCAAAAGTCCTATTGTTTAGAAACAAATTTTTTACCTTCCTATGAATTATTGATTCTTTTAACTTAATTCTTGTTAAAATGAAATAAACCCAGATAATACAGTAATTATTCTTCATTTAAAATAATAATCTTACAATCTGAAGAATAGAGCAAATTTTGCCTAAGAATCCTGAAAGCTATTATCCATTTGCTTTGGTCATAATTCATATACCTTGGCATCTTAAACCGTTTGAGTCCTGGGGGTATTGAACAAATACTGTTGAAGAATCCCAAACATCGCAAAAGTGCTTGTTTTATTTTATATCGAAAAATACCATGCAGCGCAATAGCGCTTTGTTCATTTTACACCAATGAATCCTAATTGGAGCTATAGTATAGTATTTTTTTACCTATTGTAAAATGTACTATTTACATTGAAAAGAGCTGTGCAATGTATTTGCTTCAGTAAATCTGAGCATACTACTTCAACAATCAGTAACGCACCGTCAGTTGTCAATAATGTTCGAAATGTACTGGGTTTTCTCGACAAAATCTCAACAACGCAATCACATTGCTTAGGACCAAAATGGTTGAGGGTCACAGTGAATGGGAATGATAGATCCTGGGGCCAGTCAGAATTGTAAAAATTCATTCATGTGATAAAATGGATGGGTTCATGTTCTTGCTGCTCCTCTGATGTATACATAATGTATAGAAGAAAATGCACTATGACCAGTAATCACTACTAGTTCTCAATAAGCGAAGTATTTTAAAAAGGCAAATATAAATACCAGTAACACTGAAAATACAATTATAAAATTTTATAATGTAACTGTATTATCATGGAAGATAACTTACTTTGCAAACAATTATCTTTCTCTGGTTTTTGCATATACCATCATTATTCCATTTAATTATATTACAGATTTTATTAATTTAAACTTCTATTTGAATATTACTTGCTGATAATTTTAATCTATAATGCACACTATTTATAATTAAAATCACATTTTAAAAGTTCAAATTCATAGATCCAGAAGCAGATTAATCTAAATCATTATTATCTTGAAGCATGCCTTAATTTTTTTTTAAAAAATTTTAACAAGTGTTTTACAAAAAATTATGAAAATATATTATTTTACAAATAAAAGACATTGATTGCAAAAGGTATGGACAGATTATTAAAGTAATTATGTATTTACAACACCACCTTTTCTACTCATACATTATAAAAGGAATTACATTTTTTTTCTAATAATGCAATTATATCTTTTTGAGATATTGAATTAAATTGTATTAATTTACACAAAGAATGAGTGGAATAACATAAATATTAACATTTGATATATTTACCTTTCCGCTATCAGTCACAGAATAGTTTACGTCCCATACTCTGAGAGTGCAGTCTAAGCTGCAAGTAAGTATTTGATCATCACCCATCCATTGTATACCAGTTATTCCATCAGTATGTTTACTAAGAGTTACTATAGGAGTCTGAAAAAATAGAAATACTTTTGTTTTTATGATTCAAAAACATTAAAAAGAAACTGAGCTATCAACTCTTAAGTTAAAACAGGCATTTTTATCAGAAAATCTTTTGATGATATCTTATAAAAAATAAGGTAATAATTGAAATGCTCACATACATAAAAAAAACAACCTAGAACTTTTACATTTATATATTAGCTTTATGCTCCATTTGTACACAAAGTAATTGTGAATGATTAATATCGGAGGTGAGAATATCGAGAGAGGTGCAAACGGCAAACATCTTCGCTATCCAGACTGCTAGCACGAGCAGGCGATAATGCAATCAATTTAAAAATAAAAACTTTGAAAAAGTTTTTTAGGAGGTGTAATTTTAATAACTACTTTGAAATGTATTCCATTTGTAAATGGTAAATAAATTGAAGTTGCCGAACTAGGAATTATTTCCTTAATACCTACACTCCTAAAATTAACCATAAATAATGATAAAAATACATTATTGCTATAAAGATGAAGAATCAATTTTTTAATGAGTACTTTTCTTTTTTGTTTCATTTAAAAGGGATATACATACATCAAATATCATACTAAGAATTTACTTATTTTTTGGCAGAAAACAAAATAATTCATGTGCAGGATGATTTCAAATGCAAATTGCATTAACATGTTAAGATTATTTTGACTACATTTCTCACCAGCAATAGATATATTACATAACTTATATAAATATGAAACCGTTACTCAAGCGAGTAATTATTATACATTATACAGATCAAATAGGTGAGCTTAAACTCAACACTTATTTTGTGATGAAATGCTTTTCAGTAATGAATCAGCTGCAAAAACAAGTAGAATTGATATATTTAATAAAATTAAAGGAAAAGTGTACTTCAACTAATTTAACAGATTTGAAATGAATTAATTAAATCCTTTAATTTTTGGGTCTAATAAAAAAATTGTGTTAAGATTCATAAATAGTATTTTAAAGGAATTCAGCACAGATAACTTATTTAAAATTGCAGAGATTATCTAAAACAAAAGCACACCGCTTATCAGTAGATAATCACTAAAACAAATACAAACTTAAGATATAAAAAACTCTATATATATCAATAACATTTATTAATCTATTAATTGGTTGCATATTTTAAATTTTTTTTATTTATACTTTGGCTTTATTAGGACTACAAATTTACTGGAACTAGGTTGAAATCACGGGGCAAGGCGCCAAGCTCTGCTTGGCGCGATAAAGGAATCACGTCAGACACCTCTTGTTGTCTTGGAATGGAATCCAAGATGGCGTCCTAGCGGTTTCAAATCGTTAGGAAGTTAATTTTAAAGAATTGTTTTAAGAAACGAAATATATTTCAAATGAAGAATATAGGAAGAGATCGGGAATAAACAAGATCAATCAATAAATAATGAATATCAATATAATATAATAAAAGGTACATGTACTAATAATAATATTATGATGTATATACTAAACATCTTACAATATAATTTAATACTATTTTTTACAATACGGTGATTATTCTTTTTATTACTAATAAATTATATGATTATTAATAATTTTTTATAATAATTATTATTAAATCATACTATATGAATATTATATATATTTAATAGGAATTATAAAAAAAGAATAATCACCATATTGTAATTTAATAAAAATTATACACAAGAATACTCATATAACATAATGATTATAAATTATGGATATTAACACATATAATTGTATTTTTATATTATATTATTGATAAAATAATTTAAATGCAATGAAAATAGTTAAATTTTTAAAGAAATCGAATTAAAATCTTCTGAAATATAAAAAATAATTCTAATATACATTATCCCCATGGCAACCACATCGCCAGACGCTATCAAAGTAGCCAACCATATTGTAATGTTATCGCCCATCTTGGCGAACATAAACAACAACTTGGCGCCTTGCCCTGTGATATCAAACTAGCACCCACTTACTTTATAGGCTGTTTAAATGAGTAAGTTAACAACTAAAATTATTTTTAAATAAACACTGCATGCAAAATAAATTTTTTCAAAAAGAAAAAAAAATGCATATATATTGCCGCTGTTAAACTAATATCTGCTAAGTGCACTTTTAGGAGATTTCAACATTTGGACTAGTTTACTGACCAAATTTTCATATAAAAAGACTTATATGGTGAACTGTGGTTGCTAAAAAAGTATACTATATGCATCAGCCAGGACATTTTTAAATAAAAATATCTGTAAATTATACTTTTGCACATAGCAGATATTGGTTAGACAATGATGATATATATCTAAGATTTTAACTCAAATTCTCATATACATTTTTAAATTTAAAATTACATTAAAATAAAAAATTTTTACCTTTGTTTTTGCTTTGAGATTATCAGCTTTAAATCTTTTTTTATCATCATCACCTCCAACACTTTCACTTTCGTTATCTTTAAATTTGAAATATTTTAAAAGTTAATAATAAATGTAATAACAAGTATCAATAAAAACAGTATTAACAGATTTGCAGGTTAATATGACATGGATAATATAAAAATTTCTCCAACTTTGACAAAAAATTTAAACAAACAACTGTGCTTAAAATAAATACAAAAATTAACTCACTATTGATATGTAATGAAAGTAAAGGAGAAAAAAAAAAATTTTTTTAACTGATTTGCTTACAAACATAGTTAACATAAAAGTAATATGATTCAAAATTTTAAAAAATTACTTACAATAGCTTTCAAAGATTAAAATCATAATAGCAAAATGCACATAATGAAATGACATCATAATGAAATGCACAAATGAATGAACCTTCATCATGAAATGACAAAATTTCTAAAAAAAAGCTTTTTGAAAACAATAAAGGAAGATTAAATGGTTATTTCATACCTGTGGACCATATTTTCACCATCTGATCATAAGAACCTGTAGCAAACTGTGAAATAAATAAACAAATTGAGACCAATGATACAAAACAACAAATACATTCATATTTTTAAATATATATAATTATTATAGAAAATTTATACTTTAATCAACATACAAGTGTGTCCATATTTTATTAAATAACAAAGATTTTTTTTAAGTAATGTGATTTTTTAATTTTGATATCAAGGTAACTTACGAAAGAAATTACATAAATGCTATAAATAACTTTCCAAAATTTCATTATTGAAATTGCATATTAAAATTTTATCTTTAAACAGAGTTTTAATAAAATGTATTTTAAATGTTTAGCAAAAAAATTTAATCAGATATATTAAATTTATGGCTAGATTATTAGATGGCTTCTAATACAATTTCAGTAAAACGGGTATTGCCTTATTTACAATATTTAAACCAAACTAGAAAAATGTTGTAAATAATGCAATATTCAACATTCCATGAAATAAATGGCTGGAATTATGCTGACCTTCATGGTGGAGTAATTTTGTAAATGCACCAAATATTTCAGTATTAAAGTTTTGTTAAAATCCTAATTAAAACTATGCAACATTTTGCAAATTTAAATATTTACTAAATATCATTAAAAAGAAAATCAAAATTTAACAGAATATTGAACTGAATATAAAACAATGAGCTACAATTGATAATTTAATCTTTAGTTTCAACAATTTTTTAAAAATTCTTTTTGAATTAAAATAATGAACTATTTCTTCAGAAATATATAAATATATGTTCCATGTTTAACATAAAAAGAAAATGCATCTTGATTATTTCTAAAAACATTTCAAATATATATAAGGAGAAGATTTGTCTAAAGTTCTGAATTATTTAAGATCAATATTATATTTAAATATAAAGAAACAGAGTAACTAAAATAAATGAGAATTATAAAACTTAACCCTTTTTGTATCTTCACTAACAGCAACACAATCTACACTTCGTTCATGGCCTTTGCAAACATGAATACAATCTACAGCATTTGTATTCTCATTCCATTGCCATAATATAGCTGTTTCATCATAGGAAGTGCTAATAAATGTGTATTCCTCATCCTCTGTATAAATTTTAAAATACTTTAAAGATAAAAAACATACCACATTTCATAAACTTAACAAAACTTCATAAAAATAATTTCAAATAACGCACTTAAAATTATTAAAACAATTTTACATATAAATGATGTCTGACATACAAGTATTTCTAAAATGATATGACTTTTTAAAAATAAGAATATTATCAGCACTAAAATAGGTACTAATGTATAGGTAGCAAATAAAAGAAAGCAAGGCACCAATAATAATATCAAATGCAAGGAAGAAGATTTACATATAATATTCATGTTTACAAAATATCTAAATTCTTAGTTTTTGAATAATTCAAACTTCCTGCACATATTTTCATTCTGAGTAACAAAAAAAAAAGGTTGATTTTTAGAATCCCATTTGAATTAAGATAATATGCTTGTGGATGAGAAGTTAAGATATGCATATGGTATTGAGGTTATAACTGCTGCACAGTATCAAGAAAGTTTTGTGCAACATGAAGTCAACTGACATATCTCAAAGGGCAAAGGTATCCATCTATCTATAAGTTAGCTTTTGTGCAGAGAAATTAAAGATCTTTTAGCATTTTTCCATGCTAATATTTGCTTGTCATCACCAAACTTTTTCTTTGAGACTTTTTTGGCCATAAAAGAAATCATTGATGTTTTAATTTACACAAGCTTTTCACACTTCTATTATAATATCCATTATCTTCCATCATTATGATATCAATTCTTTAAAAAAATTCTACAAATTAAAGCATTATTGCAAAAAAGAAAAACAGCAATAAGGTGAAAAGAAAAGTTTTTTAAGCTAAGGAAATCTTTTTAAATTTTTCAGAAACAGCAAGTAAATTTTTAGACAGCTTACCACATTTTACCCACGCAACTGATTTAACTGGTGCTCCATGTACTGGAATGGTTAGTTTATGCTCTCCATCAGTTCCCCATATATGTACAGTTGCATCATAACAGCCCGATAAAATCCTTTAGAAGAAAAATTAAATATAGTTTTAAAAGTAACATTTTTCTCTTATCATGCTAAAAAAAATGGTACTTACATATTAGCGTCCCCACAGCCAAATTGGCGCCCAGCAAATTGCACCATTTTCCACTCAAATCTGTGACTGACTGGTTTTTTTTTCATATAAAACACATCAAAATCTTTTTGAAGTTTTAATATCACGGTGGGATTCACAGGGTGCCAATTTTGCTGTGATGATGCTAATACATTAAGTACCAAAAAACTTATATATTTTGCATTGATATCATGCAAAAACAAACCAATTTGTTAAGTCAGGCAACAAAGATGTATCAGATTAAGAATTTCATTTGAACGATGTCATGAAAAGATCTTGTAAATTTTTTGGCCTTATATTAATTTAGCATAAAGCATCAATTTAAACCTCTTATCACTTTCTAATTAAAAAATTCCCATTTTAATTCCAACATAGCCTGACATAAAGCTCAACATCTTTATATCTCATTGACCATTAGAACCCAAAACAGAAAATTCTCAGTGAGAAAATCTTGGAAAAATTTCAATCATAGCATAATAATGCACAATCATAAAAAAAAGGATACCTAAAATAACTTTTGCAGTTTCTATTATAGGTGCACCTAAATTGATACATGTTAGTAGTTCAAAATGAAGTAAATTATGTTAATACACTAATTAAATAAAAAGCTCTGTAATAGTTCTGTAAAATAAATTATCAGTGAAATCAGATTTTGCTGAATTATCTTATTTGAATAGCCTGTGTTCTGAAATATATTCACATCCAATTGATTCCCAATATTTGAAGAAAACCATTCAGGGATCCATATATACATTTTAGAGTAATGTCACATTTAGTTAACAGAGGGAGCAGCCCAAAATGCTACACATGTTGTTCAGCTTTTAAATAGCCACATGAATTCAGTTCAGTAAGAATTGTAATCCTGTGTCCATTATTTGATGTGGTTATGATGTCAATTAGTAAATGTATTTTGCAATAAAAAACTGTATTTTCAATTAGATGGTATCAACTGTAACTCATGATTCTGAGAGACAAATAAAAATCATTATAAAGACAGAATCTTGGAAAAATTTTTCTTGGATTTTTCAGTGGAGGATCTACATACATATTTCAAAAAACAACATAAAAGAACAAATGAAGAATCATGGACAGGAAGCAGAAGACAAAAAAAAAACGATAATTATATTTCACATCTAGAAAAGTGAAATAGACAAAAGGCAGCAAGCAATAGAAATTCAGGGGTTTTAATTAATACGATGCGAGCAAAAAAACTACCATTGAATGATATTTATTTTCTTTTTAAACAAGTAGATTCTCCAATGTGTTCGGAATGTTAAGAGCCAGAAACAAGTGAAAATTTTATTTTAACCTATAGCAAATATAAAACACAATGAAATATTTTGAAACATTTTATCTCCAACTACCGAGAATGGTCTTATTCAATAATAGTGAATTGTAAAGCAATAGAGTATGTTCAAAAAGTAGAAGAATTTTTAATATCAACCAATAGATTATAAATATTCTGTATTCATTGAATTCTATCGGAGCATAAGGCAATAGCCAAGTCTCCAATTTTACAGTGTTATCACTGTACTGAACTGATTATAAAGATTCTAGATTAATTATACCAAATACTAAATTACTTTATGCAAATGATTTCCTGATTCTCTTAACACAGTGTGATAAATGGATTTAAAATTAAATATTATATGCTACTATTCAGTCGGATCTCTATTTAATGAAGTTGCTAAGTTCCAAAAAAAGTTTTTTATGTGGAAAATTCGTTAAATAGAGGTTAATCTTTTAATGTACTTTAAACACCACATAAAATAAATTCGTAAACACTATATATTATTTTTAAAAAAGTAATTATTTACTTTTTTTTGTAAATTAATATCTTACAGAGCATGTTTGTAAAAAAATAGGATATTTATTTACATTCAAATATGTTTTATAGAACTCTTGCACACCACTTAGATGAAACTTCTCCTTTAATTTGTATATTACAACATTTTTTGCAGTGTTCCATTTATAATCTTCTCAATAATAAATTCCATTTATAGTGAATGGCATTGCAATTGCATAAAAAACAAATTTTTTTTTTTAAATCCTGAAATATCTCTTTAAATTTGAGGTTCAACTCAGATATTAAAGAAGCATATTTATCTGCCCATTGTCTCCCATAAAGTTACAATAACAATGCAAAATAAAACAAAAAGTATTTTTGTTTACAAATGTTTTTCCCAAATACCATTTTTTCTTTGAAATGCAAGAATACAATTATGTAAGTTACAAATTAATAAGATCTTCCCTTGTAGATGAGTATTAACATCATTTAGGTGATTAGTTGTATTGACCACAAACCTAACTCTTTCTTCAAACTCTGGGATTCTTTTACCTTTGTTAGCAAAGAATTGTTGCATTTCTCTTTCTTGTTGCAAATCAAAAACTGTCAAACATTTCAGTATAGGCCAGCCATTTTTTTCTCAGTTCCATTGTAGAAATTCTTGGAGGTAATGGTGATTGAACCCATTCGACTCAACTGAGTTGACTGTTTTGATGATCATTTTCATGGCATACTCCATTTGAGAAATTCAGAACGTAAATTTTCCTGATGAATGCAAAGAAAATTTAGCACTGAAGTATTACCTAGTTTGGAAGCCTCATTTCCACTCAATTTTACAATACCTTTATGTATTCCGACTATTACTGAATCACAATGGTAGTTAAGCCTGATAAATCAATAAGTTGCAATGAAATGTGGTTCATTGGGAATGTAACTGCCTCCTAACAAAATTTGTGACTTAGTGGTGTACTCAAGTGGATACAATGGCCCTAATTCTTCTATCTTTGAAATGGACATCAATACCGTATTTGCATGGTAAAAATATTTGTACAGATTTAGTAAATTATCAAAAAAGAAAATAATAATAGAAACTAACCATTTATTCATAGCATTGACACCACTAACCCAATCATCATGTATTAAACTATTCTCAGGTGAAGGAGCTGGATATTTTATAAAATATTCAATTTCATGAACTGGTTCCTAAAAGTAAATTAAACAATTCAATTAATAACAAAATGTTGATTGTTTTGCATATATTTTATTAACAATTCTAAATGCTTATCTCATTTATTTGCATCTAAGAAACAGATCTAAGTTTTAAATACAAAATAAATAACAAAAATAATAGATTACTTACTGATAATGCCTTTTTTGTTTCTAAATGTTCCAACAAAGTTGTACGTATTAAGTCACCCAAAAGTAAGAAATCAAATTCTTCATTTTTAACATCCTCAGAATTTTCTGTAAATTGAAATTAATACACATATATTCAATTTCAAAAATAAAAGTATCAGCAATGTTTTGCTTAAAAATACAAGATATGTATTAGTCCATCAATAATTCTCACAATAAAAAATACAATTTTAATTTTAAAAAAATATTAAGTTTTACTTTTTATATAAATAAAACAAACATTTAAAAGAAGTCAGAAAACTGCATTCTTAAATTTAACGTAAAATGATGGGAGGGAAGGAGAGTTATATTGTCCCACTATACAGCTAAGCAAAGGCTATTGGAGACAGACCTTGTAATTTTGAGCTATAGTCAAGTGACAAGGAGAACATCTGACCTGGCATCCCCTCTCCTAGCTTCCACACTACACTAACAGGAGAACATCTGAGCCTCAACTGATTTGACTTTTATACAACAGGTTTTCAGTGGCAATTGGCTTGAACTCGTGACACACCGGACATACGTCTGTGACTTTGACTACTGCGACCACAATAAAAAGTAGTAGTATTAAAAATTGGGTATGTGGGTTAGAGCATCGGATTCCAGACCAGAAGGCCTGGGTTTGGTAAAATACTAGCACAGCACACTGCTGTATTTGGCGGCAAAAGTTTTTTGCCATATGGCCGCCAAGTAAAAAACCATGTCTTTCAAAATGGCGTCAAGAGACGAAAAACATCGAAAAAGCGTGGTTTCTAGAATGGACAACACAGGAAACATAAAATCAAAAATAAGAAATTAAATGCAAATTTCGTGCATCCATTCTATCAATCCTTCATTCACACAAAAAACAATGATTACTTTCTTACCTTTTATTCAGTAAAAAATCCATGTGTCGTGTTTTTACAAAGAAAACGTGGTTTCTAAAACAGCTTCAACAAGAAAAACTGAAAAAGCGTCGCTTTTAAAACACTTCCAGTGGGAAAAGAAATCCAATACGAATGCCTTACGCTGATGAACTAACGATCTTCATTTCTCTCAAAAACAAATTATTTTCAAATTTCTGACATATATAGGTACCTACCGAAATATTTTCAATCGTTCACTCATTCACAAAGCAAGCATTTCTTTTTTACATCTTTCATTCAAAAGAAAAAATATCCATTCGTCGAGCTTCAAAAAAGAAAATGCGGTATCCATAATGGCTTCAAGAAGAAAACAGAAAAACCGTTGCTTCTAAGATGCAATAGCGAGAAAAAACATTGTCCAAATTGAATTTATCAACGCATCTTCCTTTCTCTCTAACAAATATTCTTTCGGCAGTTGTTTCATTCAAAAAACTCATTCCTTCATTTTCAACTTTCTAGAAAAATCTTACACATCTTCAAGTTGACCATCAGAAAAAAAATGACTGCTGTCCAAAAATCCGGTTCGAATAGGGTTACTATCCCCTAAATTTTGCAGGGTTACCCTATTGTAACCTTTATCACTAAAATTTTTGTTGCCAATAAGTGTGTCCTGCTAGGATCCACCCCCGAAAGTCTTGTGGGTGGTCGCAGCAGAAACCACGGGTGCAGGGGGCTGGAGAATATTTCCTTCCTAATAGAATAGTTCCATGCCTAAATTGTGGAGATGGAGATAGGTGGTGTCGCCATCAATCATGTAAGAACCGAGCTAAATCGTACTATCATCTGCATGGTGTTCAAAGCTAAATGCTAACGACAGGCCTACACCTAGTCCCTTGCCACAATGAATTTCGTGGGCCTCAATCTGACAGGTGGCATTAGAAACAACAACAAAATTAAAAATAATAATGTAGTGAAACTACTGAATGCCTATAGTAATATTTTCCAAGGAAAAATGCGAAATATCACTCAAAAAATCTCCCATCAAAGAAACACAGTCTCGCCTAAGACAGCAGCAAATTCCCATTAACTAGGAAATGGTCATGTCACGCTTCGTATATTTTAGAAATTAAACAAAATGTGGCGGACCAGTGGCCCATTAGACAATTTCACCAAATCTTCGATATAGAGACTTTTCATTTTGTGATTTTAATAGTTTTCGTAACCGGTTGAAAGTCGCTGTTCTAAGCGATAGTCTAGCGCAACCAGTTGAATAATTTACAATAATAACGTAAATATACAATTTTAAAAAATCAGCTTACCTTCTTGGAGTAAAGAATTCACCAGTAAATTTAGTTCTTTTACTGTCACATTATCTGCTACTGATAACACAGTTTCAGGAATGGCATAGCTGAAATGAATTCATTTGCATGTTATAACTAAAAGCAATAGAAAATAAACAATTAATGTTCTAAAATTATGAACAATTCCTTCCTCTGTGGTTATTTATGAAAAAACAATAAATGATCATTAACATATTCAACTGATACGGTTCTTATTATAATTACACATTCTTTCACATCATCAAAAAAATAAGATTTGTAAGAAAAAGCTTTGAAATTTGAATCAATGAGAAAAATCAATCAATGAAAAAGTTCTTACTCTGTTTGCCTGGTTAGAAATTTAACCTGCAACTGCGACATCTCAAAACCTTAAAATTAACTTCCTTAAAATATTATGAATTAAACCAAAACACAACACATAAATAAATGCGGCGATACATGTGGTGAGTGACAGTTACAGTTACAGTAAAGCTAGGTACGTAAGCCTACTGACAAGAAGGTTTTTAGTGTTGAGTGAGTGTTTATTAATGTCCCACTATAAAACAACACGAGGGACATCGGCTAATAAAAGCTAAGGATTCTTTTCCCAAAGAAACTGTAGTGGAAGAGAAAAACTTCGAAACGCTCAAAAAACAAAAGAATTTTCAGTAATTAGTCAACATATATGGTTCATTCAGTGCCATAACAGAGAATATTAGGGACCCTTGCAAAGTCAGGTTTGGGGCCCAAGCTGAATCTTATAAAGGATTGGAAAACTATAACATAACATAGGCTTTAGGCGCTTTAGAATCCTGACCCCCCACACACACCCAGAATTGTAAGGATGTACGTTACACCAGGGCCATTTTTAGCCACTTTGACGCCCTAGGCACTTCAGATTGCTTAGACCCCCACCATTTCCAGAGCCCCACCTCCAGTTCATACCTTTCCATTTTTGATTTAGGAAGGCTTTTCCCTGAACTCTTTTACTCTTTTCCCTTTCTTGTTTTTGCTCTTCGGAATGTCTTTCCATTATCAATTTCCTATGGACCCATCGCGTCCTGGACTGGCAACCGGTAGTCTTAGGGAAGGCATAGGGTATGGATTGGATATTCTTGTTCATTTCTTACCTTAAGGCATCATGGAGCACCCACACACCCTTTTTCTAATTAATACAATAAATTAATTAAATTGTTTGCAATTACAGTATATTATTCAATTAATTGTTTTCAACTTGTTAGTTATCTTTTTCCTCGTTTATCCTTTACTACCTTTTACTTTTAGATATCCTTATTCTTTATTGAGTCAGTGTTATGGTGTTCATAATTGCACCATGATTAAAATACATTATAAATTAAATGAATTTACACCAATTTCTTCCTCTTATTCAATGGCTCGACAGCCTTGGGTGGGCCCTGGCTTTCTCCAGAAGTTTTCTCGAGGCATCTCTACTCTTGGTAATTGTTATCCAGTTTCTGACCTTTAAAATATTTAGATTTTTTTCTACACAGCCAATTCATCTGAACGGGAGTCTGCCCCGAGGTCTACTTCCTATGGGCTTTACCAGAAAAAATTTATTGCAGCAACGCCCTTCATTCATTCTATCAAGATGACCTGCCAATTTAAGTCTCTGTAATTTAACAAACTTTACAATACCAGGTTGTTTGTAAATTTTGTAGAATTCTAAGTTAGATCTTCTTCTCCATGATCTATGGTTAGGAGAGTGTGGAGGGGGTTGCCAGCTTAGGTCTCATCCTCGTCACTTGACCATGGTTCAAAATTACGAGGTCCGTCACCAAAAGCCTTAGTGTAGCTGAACAGTGCGACGTTAATATTCACTTACTTACTTACTCCATGATCCATTTACTTGGATCCTATCAAGAATGCAACATATGATCTTTTTCTCGAAAATTCCCATAGCTTCGTCATCACGTAAAGTCAATGGTCAAGTTTCTGATGCAAAGGTCAGGACAGATCTTATAAGATTTTTGTAAATAAACGATTTAGTTCTTAATTTGAGAAAGTTGGATTTTAAATAACTCTTCAAGGCATAAAAATATCTATTTGCATCAAAAGTTCTTTTATAAATTTCTGGGGTCAGTTCATTTTTATTATTTATCTCAGTTCCCAAATAAGATCACCTTTTTCAAATTTATTATTGTTAATTTCAATTCATTATCATTGTTTTCTTGTTTCGGACTAAGTTGTAAGTCCGACTTTAAACAAGATAAATATTTAGTTTTATTCTCGCTAACAGATAAGTTAATTCTTTTAGCACTTAGTTCTAGAGCAGTGATTTTCAAACTTTTTCAATTCACGAAACCTTTAGAACTAGATGGTGTGTTCGTAGAACCCCTAGAACTTGAAAGTATCTTGGTGGAATCCTGTTCCACACACACACTTAGAAGAATATATCTTTAAATATTTAAAGTAGATCAACATTAGATCAATGAAAAGGCAATTAAGTAGTACTTCCACTTATTGTTAGAAAATATTAATCTATTTTTAATATAATTTACTCATTAATAATATTAATCTGAGATCCAAGGGTCACCTACCAATGCATTATGTTTAGTAACTAGGATATGTGATTGCCTTTTTTCACACAAACTGTCGAAATTTAAATATATTGAGAATAACTACAATCGCATTACATATTCTGAATTTCGTTTGTTTGTATACTTTGTTTTTGTATATTTTTCCCGTACACATTGTTCTGAATGACATTAAGATTTTTATAGCTGTGTGAGAAATACTGTATATTTTGCATGAGAGAGAGAGAGAGAGAATTTACAACATAAAATGTAGGATTAGTTCTTCTTTAAATTTATATTTTTAATATCAAATCTGTTTACATGTTATAGGTGTTTATCCGTTAAAAAACCATCTAGTTTTGCAAGACAATGTAGTAACGAGTATAAAATTATCTTGTGGAACTCAGGATAAAAAACAATAAAGTATTCACAATCTAGTAAGTAATATATATATACATATAAAGATAAAATGTTTTAATATTCTTTTTAATAATAAAAAGTTTAAAAAGTACTGCAAAAAAATTATTATGTATGAATAAAAATTTCAGTTTCTTAATGACAAGGATGAGCTTTAAATTCTTATGGGTGTACAATCATTTTAAAGAACTTGAATCCATTTTGCATAAACATTTATAAGTTTCTTTTTGTTTTTTTTATTGTGACTCATGGACCCCTTGGGTATGCCTCGTGAAACCCCAGGGTTTTATCGAACACAGTTTGAAGACCACTGTTCGAGTGCCATAAATACCTGCTTAAGAGCTGGTGCTGTTCGGGAAATAATGTTAATGTCATCAGCATGAGCCAGTATTTGAACTGACATTAAAAATATTTCCTCTAATAATGATCTGGGAGTCTTTAACAACTTTTTCAAGTGCTATATTAAACAGAAGACAGGCCAATGCATCCCTCTGTCGCACTTCATTTTTCACCTCAAGCTGTTCGGTGAAATCACCTTGTACGCGTACTTGAATTTTGGTTTCTTTGAGGGTTAAAGTTACAAGTGCAACAAGTTTTTCAGTAATTTTCTATTCATGCATAGATTTTATGAGAAATTCTCTGTTAATACTGTTAGATATTAGTTTTTAGTCTATTTAATAGATAGCGCCATATGTACTAAAACCTTGTTTATATTATGTAAACTTATAAGAGGACGCCATTCCGACGTAGTACGTGAAGCATCACGTAACCTATGCTGCTGTAATAAATAGTATCTTAAATGCCTACTGTGGTCCTGTACACTATATTATATGGTGTCAGACAGATGAAAGAATCCACGTATTTTCTTCAGAATTCATTCAATTTACTAATTTAGAGACTGTTGAAAACAGTTCTAAAGAAGGCAAACAATTTGCCAACGATTCCAGTATTTGAACCGGGAACGAATCCGTCGGAATCCTGAAGGCATTGGAAAGAAGATTTTGAAGATTATTTGGAAGCCCTTCGATACATGAAGCGCCAGAGAAAACAAAAACTGCACTCTTCCGTCATTTAAGCGGAGAAGAATTGAAAAAACAGCTACGAGCCTTCGACCTTAAGCCTAACGATGGTTGTGAGGGTGTGACTCTGCAACAAGTGCTTCAGGAGTTTGATAAATATTTTCTGGACTATCAAAACGAAATTTTTAATTCTTTTAAGTTCTTGGAAATAAAACAGGAACAAGGAGAAAAGTTTACGGACCATTATTCTTGGCTTCGTAATGCTGTTGTTAAATGCAATTATGGGGAATCGCAGGACCGCAAGCTACGTGATAAAATCATTCAAGGACTATTAGATAACGCACTTCAGGAAAGATTGATCAGAGAAACCAGAAAAAAGGCCAAAACACTACAGGAAGTAGTTAGTGAATGCAAAGCCGCTGAACAAGGAGGAACAAGCATCAGTTATAAATGAAAAACTTTCAGTGAATGCTTTAAAGAATTTTAAAAATTTTCGGAATCAATGCAAGAATAATCAGAAAAATGAGGTTAATTGCAAGCAATGTGGGAAAATTCATGAGAAGAAGAAATGTCCGGCATACAGTACAAGATGCCGAAATTGTGATGGAAGTAATCACTGGACAAAAAATGTGCAGAACTCAAAGAAATAAACAGAAAATCGTGGCTGCTCGAAGACTGAATGCTATTGAAGAAAACTGTGAGAATTCTGAGACTATTTACATTGGGGAACTGAAGTCAGTTAATGAACTGGATGGACACGAAAGAAACCAACTGTGTGTGATATGAAAAAATTTTAGTAAATAAAAATCCTGTGGTGTTTAAACTGGATACTGGATCTCAAGTGAATGTAATTCCCAAGACAGAACTCTTAAAATGGGAAGAAAAGCCAGCAGTAAGAAAGTTCAAAACTGCTGTGCTTGACTACCAGTGATAACAGAGTTCCAATTCCAGGTGAGTGCTACCTCATCTGTCAAACTAAAAAGTATGGAAAAACTTATAAATTTTTAGTAACAAGTTTAAATTCATGTCCAATTTTAGGCCTTGAAGCCTGTAGAGAATTAGGGCTGATTCAGAGATTGAATATGATATATAAAAGCCCTATTGAAACTCAAGAATTAATGTTTAAAGAATTTGCTGATGTTTTTACGGGAACATGAATACTTTAAAGAATTGTAAAAATTAAATTAAAAGAAAACTCTGTTCCTCATGTAGTAGCCCCTAGTAAAGGGCCTCTTGCTATACATAACAAAGTTAAAGAAGAACTAAATAATATGGTAGAAGCAGGCATAATAAACAAAGTTGAAGAGCCAACTGAGTGGGTGAGAAACATGGTTGTAATCAACTCAC
Source organism: Trichonephila clavata (assembly GCA_019973975.1). NCBI lineage: Eukaryota > Metazoa > Arthropoda > Arachnida > Araneae > Nephilidae > Trichonephila > Trichonephila clavata. The sequence continues at coordinate 28,372 of BMAO01022536.1, forward strand.
CTAAGAAATTAAGGATTTGTCTTGATCCCGGCCACTGATTGAAGCTATTCAAAGACCTCATTACCCAATCCCTGAAGCAGATGTACTTGTTACAAAGCTGCAAGGGGGTAAAGTGTTTACTATTCTAGATGCAAAAATGGTTTTTGGCAGTTACCATTAGATGAATAATCTTCATATCTAATCCCATTTTGTACACCTTGGGGGCGGTACAAATTTTTAGTATTGCTATTTGGTCTGAACTCTGCTCCTGAAGAATTTCAGAAGGCAATGGATGAAATTTATGAAGAAGATGAAAATATAAATCCTTACTTTGATGATATTGCACTGAGTTCATCTACTGTGGAAGAACACTGCAGATTATTACGTCGAAAACGTCACTCTTGAAAGCAAGAAAGGCCAATTTAAAATTTAATGAATTGAAAACGCAGCTGTCTATTTGCAAAGATTTCTAGGTATGGTAACATATCTAGCAAAATTTACACCATACCTATCAGATTTAATTCATAATCTTTAAGGCAGCTTCTAAAAAAAGATTCTGTGTGGATCTGGAATACAAACACAGAGAGTGATTTTGAGCTGATAAAACAAGCCATTATGAAATCTCCCTGTTTGAAATATTTTGACAAAAACAAAGAAGTAACTGTTTCTGTTGACGCTAGTAAAAATGGACTGGGAGCTCTGCTTCTTCAAGAAGGCCTATAGATCTGTAGCATTAACACAGACACAAAAACGTTATGCTCAAATTGAAAAGGAGCTAATGGCTGTGATATATGGGTTGGAGCTTGGGTTTCTGATTTCCCAGGAATGTCCGGGAAATCCCAGGAATGTAATTGTCATTCCCGGGATTTCCGGGAATACATCAAAATTTTAAAAAATTTAAAAACAAGTTATTTTTAAATAAAATCAATACTCATTATATAAAATAAGGAGGCATATAAATTACAAAATTAATTCTTATTCATATAATGAGCCAAAAAGTACAAAAAATATATAATAAATTGATTATTCATTTTTGAAATAGGATTTCAGAAAGCATAAGCAATTTATACTTTTATCACTCTGGCATGGAAAAAATGTTACAATTAAAGATTTTGTAAATTAAAAATCTCGGGGGAAAAATTCACATTTGAAAAATAATTACTAAAATTGATGTTCCTTTACTGACTCACATGTGTTTGAAAATCAACCAGTCAAAGCTGAATCAATTATTTCTCTAATGTTGCTACTAAGAGATAAATATTAATATACACTAGAAAACTCATTTGCTGCTGAAGTACCTATTATGCACGCTAATATTATTAATTATTGTATTTAAGATATTTTAATTGTATAACCAATTTCTTGTTTATGGAATTTCTGTATTATTGTTACATAAATATAAATAAATATTAATATAAGAATCTAACAAGAAAGTTAAGTTTAGAAAAATAATAAATAAGAAAAATTGCGCAATTTCTTATAAAAATATTCTTTTCCAAACAGTTTGTGGGTTCATTCCCTTCTTAAAATTGCTGATTCAATTAAATAGCTCATAATAAAGACAAGTATCCGAAATTTTTTTTTAAAAATAGATTAAATAAATAACAGTTTTAAGTATAGTATTTACATTATCCACATAAATCTAGATCTTGGAACTTCGATCACGTATTGCTGGTTGGCAACGAAATGCGATTGCTTTAAAAACAATATTTCTTGTTAACCGTGCTCGATACACCCACGGCTAGCTTGGAAAATTCTCACCCCCAAACTTCTCATATTACACTCTTACCCCACTGTTGGGTAACACATTCCACATTTCTTCGTCCGGAAGTTCGGGGTGAACGATCGCAAATTGCCACAGTAGTTTCAGTTAACGATGTCCGAGATTGAAATGTAAGGTCAAGTCAAAAATAGCTACCTCATAGATAATTCAAGCCCCGTGTGATTCCCGGGAAATCCCGAGAACGAAGTCTCATTCCCGGGAATAGAAAAAGTACAAAAATCTTATGATTTCCCGGGAAAGAAACCCTACTTGTGACTCGTCTCCGGTATGGGGAAAAAGTTACTAGTGAACGATGTGAAAACATATCAAATTTCATGCTTTAACATATAATCTAGCCTTAAACCCTCCAAGTTTCAACATAAAAGAAAACTGACATAAAACATGCAGAGTAAAAAATAAGAAAATAAGATACGTTAGATAAAATATCAAGTTCACACCCAATAATATTTCAGAAAATATATCAAATTTTTTGTTACAATTTTTTTTCCTTTCCAAATTTGATCCGAATGCCGCTTTTAAAGTATACCGCTCCACGACCTTAGAGCCGCCCCTGGCCCCTTACAGGCCCTTCCGGGCACCCAGTTTAAACCAGTACTGATTATAGTTAAAGTGAAGTGTAAATAGTAAAAAAGAAAATATGGATTTATTTGTATTTTAACATTTTTATTTATTCTTTTCTTAATCGAGGATATTATTTTTCCTGCAAAGAAAAGCATTTAGTAGAAGAAAAAAAAATATTCTAGAAGTAATAATTTTACCTTTTCACATTACTAATAAAGAAATAATTATCTCTCATTAAAAAATATCAAATTTTCTTGAGAAATGCAATTCTTTAGCAACAATTTTTCTGCGTCGCTTTTTCAAATGTATTCTCGAAACGTAAAGCATGACTAACATTATTTTAAATATTTAATTTTAATTGTTTATTTATTTTTGCAAATCGTCGGGGGGCGTAGCTCAGATGGTAGAGCGCTCGCTTAGCATGCGAGAGGTACCGGGATCGATACCCGGCGCCTCCAAAGAGTGATATTTTTTAAGTGATAAAAACAAATTTATCCACGAATGATTCTTCTCACAGATAATTTTACAATAAATATAGGATAACAACAAAATCCGTTTTTTTTTCAGTACTTAACTTTTTTGCATAATTGTTCGAATTATAACTAATTCTCACATGTAAAATTTCTGAACAACAGGTTTTTGTACTTTTTAAAATTAACCCCTGTCAACAGTATAGCTCAGGATTTTAATTGCTTTTTAGGATTGCAGGGTAAAATTGAAACACTTAATTCCGAACTGGATGAAAAGAGATAAAAAATTAGTGATTATTTAAATTTATGGAATTTTTAACTAAAACTCAATTTCTTTTTCTTTTTCATTAGATCAGTTATACTGTGGGATTGAATCATACAAAGAGTTCTTATTCAAGAATATATTTTAATTCCAAATAATTTGATAAATAAATCGTCATTTTTTAGGAAAGAAAACTAATGAATAAATACTAAGAATACTTTTTTTTCTTACTCTTTCGAGGTATTGAATATAACAAAAATATTATCTACTCTACTTTATATGATTATAATAATTTAACAAATAATTCACAGCCTCAATAAAGGATTTGCGTATTTTAAAAATTTAGAGGGAGAAAGAGAATGAAATATGCCACAATGACAATTTTACGAATTAGTGAAACTCAAATTCCCTGCTTATTGAATTAAAATTATCCATAATCTCTTCCAAAATATTTATATAGCACCTTTTTAACTAAAAAATAAAATATTCAAATAAGCTCAACATTTGAATCAACCAGTTACTCTCGCAGGGTAGTGTTCTCTCCCCAGTGTTGCATACCTCCAAATTTCCACATCATTCCACCTCAACCACCTCAAGCACTTTCTTATTCGCAGATTAATCTGCGGCACCGTTTCGAATGCACATAAGTACTCTATCAAAACCCTATAAACATATTTTAAGGGCTTCGAGGGATCCTTGATAGATATGAAAAGTGTCATTAATGTTGATAAGAAATATTTTTTAGAAAATCAGGTCTCTCTTGTCGACTTTTATTTCCCCCCCCCTTCTTTTTTTATAATTTCATTCTTTTTGAAGAAATATTAACTGGGTATCAATGATACGTTACCTGGATCTACATCACGGCATCAGACTCACCCACAAAATCTCATAATATATTTATCTGAAAATTTCTGGAATAGAATTTACCTTCATCATTGGCTGTGGGTAGCCTATTGGTTAGAGCATCGGACTCCAGACCGGAGGGCCTGGGTTCGATGCCCTATGCCACCAAATACCCTCCGAGTACACACGGAATACATGCTCATTAAATCAGTGGGTCCGAAAGTCTTGTGGGTGGTCGCAGCAGAAACCACGAGTGCAGGGGGCTGGAAAATATTCCCCCCCTCCAGTTCTTTGCCTAAATTGAGGAGGTGGAGATAGGTGGTGTCGCCATCTATCGTTAAGAAGTCCAACCTGTGTCCCACAGACTCTGGCAACTTTCATTCCTTCCCTTTTTCTTAAACAACAAGGTATTCCTTTATAAGCATGTCTTTAATTCATCATAATAGTACGCTGCTCCCGTTTGGGGTACAGCAGCCACCACTCATATGAAAAAAAAGATTAAAATCATGTCTAGCAAATTTTTAAGAATAATCCCTAACGGATATCGGTCCATTAGAAACACCACCATACACTCTAACCTTAGTTGAATGTTAGTTAATGTCGCACTTCGAAGGTTTTCAAGGGCTACTGGTAACAAGTCTCGCTATTTTGAACCACGTTCAAGGGACGAGGACAACACTTGGGCTGGCTCCAAACTTCCACTCCTCCCCAACTTCAAGACAGGGCAGTGGTAGCCTAGTGGTCAAGGTCCAGACTCGTGGCCGGCACGTCATGAATTCGATCCTTGTGCCACTGAAGGCCCGCCATGTAGAAGGGCTGAAGCACGTTATATTTGTCGGGGCTCAAACGTCCTCCCGTTGGTATGGTTTGGAAGTTAGAAGAGGGAGGTGCCAGCACAAATGTCGTCCTCGTCATTTGACTATGATTTAAAAATACGAGGTTCGTCGCAAAAGCCCTCGTGCACAGCTGAAAAAGGCGACGTTAATATTCACTCACTCACCCAACGTCAGGACTTTGAGTATCGACAGATTTAACATCTACTCGGTGGATCTTCAAGGGCACCAGGACTCGAACTCAGAAGTCGTTAGAAACAGCTCCGGCCAAAAGTTTGGGATCAGGACCATTCAAATACATCGTCATGAAATGATCTTAAAATTAAGATTATAGGCAAATAAATAATAAGAAACTTTCAAAGTGTGTGTGTTAGTGTGTTTTCACTTCATCTAAAACAACTCAAACTCTGTCGTTCAGTTTCAAACTCTCTTCACATTTACAAGTTAGCAAACTGAATTACGCTTACAAGACGACAAAATGTTATAAATAACTTAAGTCATCTTACTATTTTTTTTTTTTTTTTACATACATAACTGCATACAATTATCACAAAGGTTCTTTTTACCCTCTGACGGTAGATTAGGCCGCGGTGGCCGAGTGGTCTAGGCATCGGATCATGGCTAGCATGTCATGAGTTCGATCCTAGTACCACTAAAGACCCGCCGTGTAGGGGCACGATGCACGTTAAATCTGTCGACAGCCCAAACGTCCTCCCGTTGGTGTGGTAGTTAGGAGAGGGGTGCCAGCTCAGGTGTCGTCCGCGTCACTTGACCATGGTTCAAAATTACGCGGACCGTTGCCAAAAGCCCTCGTGTTGCTAATCAGTGCTACGTTAATATTCACTCACTCACTGACGGTAGATTAACTCACCAGATCACTTTCCTTTTGTTGCTTAACCCGGAAGAATCTAGCATTCGATTCTAGAGCAAATTGTCGTGCGGGGTGACGGAGTCACCCCAAACCTTTTTTTTTTTTGTTTATTATTATTTTTATTGTACACGATAAAAATCACAATCCCAGTGAATAATTTAATTAAGTAAAAGTATACTACTTTTAGGACATTTCAATTTTTCTTTGATAATTTTGGAAAAAATCCAATCAAAATGAATTGAAATTTTTCAAATATGCGTAACTTTAATAAAGGTCACAAATCACAGACAGTTTTCGCTAACATTAAAGGAATGATATTTGCAGGTAAAACTGTCATATTTTGCTAAGTTATTGTAGTTTTATTGTCCTTCGATGATCGATAAATAGCAGGTTGAACTTTTTCTTGCTTGTGTCTTTTTGAAAGGGCACATTGTGTCTTGTGGTACACTTGTGGTTTCATATCTTCCTTGATGGAGTTTTTAGATAGCAATTGAAAAGAAAAAAAAATCCTTGCAACTCATGCGTTTCATGGTTCATCGCTTTTCTCAAACTTGCTTTCGCTATCACGATTAATATTCATTATTTCATCAGGTTTTTCCCTTGCTTGATCAGTTTCAACTTCATATTTTGGAGATCGTAGAGGTCCATTTCTTTTTTCTTATGTTGTTCATTTACATTTATAAACTAAAAGGAGTCGTACAACACAGCAATCAAAACCACTAAGTCATTCGCGGGGGAAAAAATGTAGCGAGTTCATGGAAAATATTTCGGAACAAAAGTGAACCTGCGGGGAACTCAGTCACCCCAAGTATCTTAAGATTGTAAAAAATGTTTGCCACTCCCCAAAAAGGAGATATGTGACAAATACATTTTAGTTCCCATGAAGATTATCATATAAGGTTATGCTGACAAGTTCATTGGTAACAAATAAACAGTTTTCCTATAATTAAAGATTTCGTGAGCCTAGGGTGACTCCAGTGGTGGAACTTACACCCCTTCAACCCCCACACTGCGGGGAGTCACAAGGGCTCTAGGGGGCCCAAAGCTTGACTGACGCTAAGTACGTATTTGGGTTTGGGGCCCAAAATCTGAGTTGGCAGGGGGCCCTAATATTCTCCGTTACGCCACTGTCTAAAAGACAAGTATGCGTGAGAACTAAAAAAATGTTGTTCTATAGAAGGATTGAAGCCCAACCCTTCTGTACGCCACTGTTAAAAGGAAATAATGAACCTTCAAAGAAGTAGTGATAAAAAATAAGTAAGAAAAAATTTACAATAATATTCCAATAGAAATTTTATTCGTCCGAAAGTGGAATCCAGATAGCTTACCTGAACCTCCATTTAATATTAAGACAAGTTCAGTAAACTTTTTGCTAAATTGGAGTACTTGTGTAGTCAGAATTCTATCTCCCGGAAACGGAAGCGGAAAATTGGATTTGGACGAGCTCTAGTAAAATGCTTATACTCATACGGAGGTTACATTTTGATAGGGATTGAACAACCAATGGGTGTGTAAAATGTCAATCAGAAAATGGAGAAGATGGAAAGAGGAGCGGATTAACGAAGATAAGATTGTTGTTCCACGAGCTGTCGCGCGGAGCACAGAGTCATTCAGGGGCATAACGGAGGATATTAGGGTCCCTCAAAATCAGATTTTGGACCCCAAGCCCAAATACGTACTTAGCGTCAATCAAGCTTCTGGTCCCCTAGAATCCCTGCCCCCACTGCTTTTAGAATATATACTCTCTTCCCATAAGCGAGGTCTGTGCACGTTCAAATCATCCTGTCATCTTCATATGAAAATTATTATTTTTTTTAAGGAAAAAGTAGAGAATAATACACTTTTAACTTGAGTAAAATTTAAAATCAAATGAGTTTATTATTAAAAATTATATAAATTAAAATGAGAAATCTAATATTAATATAGTAACATTAAAAACAACATATATATATAATCTTCTTACCATTTTATAAATAAAAATGTAAATATTTGATGAATCTCTTAATGACTTCTCTTCCGACTACTATCATATTCATTTCTTAGATTTAAGATTTATTTTTAAAAATTAGTGTGTGCCAGTAATTTATCATTCAAGAAATAAAAAATTTTTATGGATTTCTAGGAAAATTAGTTTGGCTATTTTATAATAACTTAATTAATTACATTTATTCAAAAAAAATTATTAATTGATTGGACTACATTGAATATTATGCAAAACAAAAAGAAGTCTATCATCCAACAATGATATTCAACAGATAATATGTTGTGTACACACTTAGGAGAAGTAAAAAGAAAAAGTTGTGTAAGAATTTGTTCTTCTTAGCACCAGTAGATAGCAGCACAATACATAATCTGCTGAGTTGCAAATAAATTTTATGTGTCATTATAGATTAAAATATAAAATTTTGTTAGATTCAGAAATTGCATTCATATTCTTTTGGTGAATATTTCCACATTAATTATTTCTTTTTACTCTCCTCAAACAGTGAATTTAATATATTTTAGAAAACTTTATTTAGTTACATTGGTCGATAACACATATTGGGAACACGTGGCGCTATCTTGCGAGGTAACTCTTAGGTATTATTTATCTTTATACAATATATTCTACACAATTCTCTCTCCAGAAAAAAAAAAATCATCACATTTTAAAAGAGAAGAAATAAAAAAAAAAAAAAAAATTCTTCAAAATTACTAAATTTAAGAGGTGAACTTCTTTTAAACCTTGACTTTTGTTCAACTTTTTTCAATATCTAATGTTATTTTTCTTTGTCCCTTCCTTTTTTAAGAATGAGTTTCAAAATATAATTTAAAAAATAATAACTCGCTTTTATGATTATTAATCTTTTTTCTTGTAAAACGCTGTTGCACAAATGCGTGTTAGCGGATTTAAATTAAAATGCCATTTTTTTTTTCATACAAAACATAGATTGATAATTTTAATGTTTTTCTTACATATATAGTAGTGTTTTACAACCATTTATTAAAATTTCTTTTAAAAATGTCAGATGAATTTTTTTGGAAGTTTCTAACATTTCTTTAAGCATTCTTTTTTTTAATTTAATGTGAAACTGTATTTTTAATACGTTGTATTTAAATTCAAATTTTCAATTAAGCTTCGTCAGAGAAAAATAAAATGTGGAAAATAAATGTCAATGATTGAAATCTTTGTGAAAAACGAGGAAAAAATATATCCGACACACGACTGTCATTTAAGATTTAAAAAAAAAAAATTCTACGTTAGGGGGCACCCGGGTTTGAACCGGGGACCTCTCGATCTGCAGTCGAATGCTCTACCACTGAGCTATACCCCCTACGACCTCCTTAGCCAAGTTAAAGTAAAAATAATTGCTTGAAACACATGTTGGGTTTTTGTTTTTATTAATATTGTAATATTTTCACATCAGAATTTTCCAAAGAAGTGTCAATGTCAAAAATGGAAAACAAAATTGCATGCTTCGTACAAATAATAAAAATATGTTAATCGATTTTCTATCATAATTATTTCATTTAAAAAAAGTTTAGTTAAAAGAAATCTATTTTATTTCAAACAAAAGCCAACCGAAATCTAAAACCAACAAATATTTTATTGCTATTACATAATTTAATAATGTAAAAAAGTTAAGCAATTGATTAACAAAATTATAATTATAAAACAATTATTTACGTGCATGTTCTAACAGCACATACAGGTGCTGGTTCTAACCTCTAGATTCGAAATCAACTGTCAAGAGAAAAAATGAATAAATAATTAAAATTTCTAATCATGTTTAACTGCATGAAATGAAGGCGCAATAATCAATTGAATGAACTAATCAATTAAAAGTTTTTCCCTAATAAACAAAATGGTAAAATCGTGTTAATACTACCCAAGATCAAAGTAAAATCAGCATTTTCCCCGCCGTTATTATCAATTGTTCAGTTAGAATGTTAATATGGAAAAAAATTACGAAATATTAAACAAGCTATATTAAAGAAAATGTTGATTGGGCACATTGAAAAATATTGGAGTAATTTTATCACATACAAACTATTCATGGAAAGCTCGAATAAAAAAAAATACTTCTTAAAATTTTATATTTTTGAGATTTTAGACATTTTAATATACATAAATTTAACATATTCGAAACATATTTCATTTTTGCGTTTGCTTAGAATAGTTTCTTCAAGTCATTAATAAAAAAAAGCTATTATTAAATACCTAATTCAATTATTTTACTATCCAAAAATACTAAGCTTATTTAACAAAGAAATCTTTATTTAGGTCTTTTGTTTCTTTTTTGGTTATATAATTTTGCATTTTTCAGTCTAAGAACATTAAACCCTATTAGATGTAAAAAGAAATTTTCGAATACAATGACATTATGGTTTTAATTAGTACATCATTGTTGTATTCGAAATAGTTTCGAGATTGTCTTTTTTGTTTCTTTTAAAAGCATTTTCACTCAAATATCATGAATTTAAATATTTCACACACCGTTCTAAATAATCAAATATGAAAAAATATATTACCTTTTAATTTCACAATGGTAAAACTAGAAAGGGGGGGGGGAGGAGCTGATAGTAACGCTTCAATTAGTCTTTAAAGACAGTAAATGTTCTGAGAGAGAGAACACTGAAGAAATGGGATTTAATACATAATATTAGCATAAAATGAAATATTATTGAATTAAAAAGAATTTTATGTCTAAGAAAAAGAAATTAAAATTTACCAAGGTTATTAGTAAGTTGTATGTGTAACTCTATTTTTAACCTGGATAAGCGCAAAACTAAAAAATATTTTAATGAATAAAATCTATCGCAAAATAATATTATTTTTAATTTTTTAAAAAAAACATCAAGCTTTCGATCTCAATAATTGGAGTCAAAACTAATTTTAACATGTTTCCAGAATCTGAATTTGAGTAACATAAAATCAGTATCGATTCAGTTCGAAATATTTCAAAAAAACATTATACGAATATAAGCAGTAAAACAACAATATCAAAATAAGTTTTTAAAGATAAATCTGAAAAACATTTAAATTATTTAAAATTTTAAATAGTCTAAAATATATTTCAAAAATTAAGTTAATGATTATTAATATTTTACAACTGAGCCATTAAAGTTATTTAAATTTTGTATGGATTTTTATCACACTTACATATTATCTTTATAATATGCCCTCCATACCCCGATTATGAAACAGGCTAAAATTAATTAGGGCTCAAAAGTGATAAATAATGACTTTTTTACACCAGCATATTTAGTTTTTACGTACATATATTTAATTCCTTTAAATATTTTTATCATACATTTAAAATATACCTGATGTTTCTTTCTTTCTTTTTTTTTGTAACTATTTAGTGGCATCGCAATGAATATTTAAAGTAGTGATTCTTAACCACAGCGCCACGGCACTTCTGTGTGCCGCCAAATTCTTGAAGTGTGCCACCTAATTTAAAATTATTATTTATACTCTATGGAAAAAAAAAAATCCGAAACCGAATCTTCGGTCATTTTATAAAAATAAACTAAGAGTATTCGTGGTATAGTACTTTGAGACGAAAAGGCTTTCTCTGTTCCTATAAATACGAAGTTATATGTATTCTAATTGTAGAGGGAAAAATATATGAAATCGAAGCAAAAAAAAAAAAAAAATTAAAAGCAATAAAAATATTTTAAAAACCTTCCTTAACTTATAATCAACATAAAATTATGACAACCATTCCCTAAGTAAACTAGAATTAGTTACATGATTCTCAACACAAAAACCAACTAATGTAAAAAAGTCCTGAATCTCAAATGCTTAAGACATTTCTCCATTTAGTTCAAAAAAGTTTCACAAACTTGCATTAAGAGTGTCAAAGACTTCAATGAATTTCGAGTATTTGCCATAAATTAACATTAGACCAGAAAAATATCGCTTTTACTATTTCGGTTTATTCTCTCTCTCTTTCTCTCTCTTGTTTACAAAAAATTAACATAGCTGGTAGTAAAAAAAATTACTCCTCCCTCATTCAATTCAAAAATATTATAACAATTAATCCTCTTACATTTTTTTTTTTCCTATCTAAAAAAATTTAATTATTTGAAAGATTTCACTTGTTTGTAAAACATTGAAGTAATCTAAATCCATGTTTTTGTTTTCTCCGAGAAATAAGAGATTCAGCTGTTTCATGCCTAATACAGCTCAACTTTACCTCATTTGTAGAGGGGGGGGGGGGAATCAGCGAAATCGAAGACAGCTTCGAAAAGGTATTGTAAATCTAGTAAAAAGGTAAAGGTTGCGATAAAATTAAGTATTGTAAAAAATTAACTTGAAATACAAGACAACACACGGAGTCTTAAATGACAAAAAATCTAATCTCGATAAAAAGAATGCGTATCATTTTCGTAATACTATCATGGTAGTTGAAATTTTCTTTAAAAAAATTGATATACAGCCCCGTCCCGCCGCAAATTTCACGCCGACCGATTTAAGGCTGGGGCTCAATCACTACGCTTGCCGTCGACTGTTGAGAAAAGTAAAAAGCACGTTTTGTTGCGCTTGTATATGATTGCTAATCGCACAATGCAAGTTTTTATTACGAGAAGTGAAAATCAATAAAATATTCGTACAAAAAGTGTGACTTTGATAAATTGAAGGGTAGGAAAAAGAAAGAAGATACTTATTAAAGTCAGAGGAACTTCCTAGAAAAATTTTCAAAAACCAAAAATGTGCAACAAACTGAAGAAATTCATAATTAAAAATAAAATGGAAGAATATTCAAAAGATAATGTTGAAGCAAAAGAAAATGTACGTATGGAAAATTTTTTGTTAGCTTCCATAAGGAACTATTCCTAGAACCGCAATTTCAATGGAATCGAGCATACGACAACGAAAATGTCAATATTAATGATCCTGGTTCTTAGCCTGAAATTATAATTAATAAATTTAGAATGGTTATCATACAAAATGGCAACTACAGCTTTCTGAAAGGTAAAAATAATGGAAATGTTTCTAAAAATAATTGTTTTTGGAAACAGAACGAAGGCGTTTATTCTGTTGTAAGTATAAAGATGTTATTGAGTTAAACGTGTAAGATATTCTTTTTAAATATATACAGGTTTTTTTATATTAAATTGTACTTAACTATTAGAAACATTTAATTCACGATTAACCCCTTAACTGGTTTGCCCATACACCGTACGGGTTACCGAAAACTGACCACAACCGGTTACCCCGTATGCTGTACAGGCACAGTGACGTTTGAGACAAATAAAGGTAACGTGATATTTATTAATTTAAATATTTAGCTTATTTACGTCGCAGCTATTAATTACATTATATACACTGCAGTAATTGTTTAGAATTGTTGGAGTCCAAGTTCTGTTGTTTGTGAGGGAGAAGGTCATGTCTCATCTCGACGAAAGTTTTTAACCGTCTCTCTTCTCTGCCCCCTCTAGGGTCTTTTTAAATGGGCGGCACCTTTTAACCTCGAGTTACATCCAGCTCGGGGGGGGAGTAGGGGTTCCTCGTGGTATCAAAAGTTGCCGGGGCGATGTCCAAGACAAGACTACGCAATATTTTAAGGATGCATATGTTCATTGCACGTGGTGATCATATCCACAAAAGAAGATGATTCACAGCTGTGTGGTGGGAAAAGTTACAGCACTGATGTTTTCTTTTTTCTATCTTTGATCAGCACGTACTTTTAGTTCTTACAGTGAATTTATCAGACACACCATTTGTCCATTGTATTGAAATGCTCCTCATCCGGGATTTTCTTTGTGATGAAGGCGGAAACTTTTCTTTGAAAGCAGGAATTTAGATTCTTGAAAACATTCGATAAATAACAGGGAATGGCAGAGCAGTATGCAATTTGTTGCTTGAGAAGGAATGAAAATGGAAAGATAATGCAAAAAATCTGATATTATCTCGGTCCCTATTCCAATGCAAGACTTAGTATTACACCATGCTTTAAATTGTGTGTACACACACAGGGACGTCTTAAGACTTCTTGGGGCCCTGGGCTCCTACTCATAAATAGGTCCTGGGCCCCTACACAAATGTAAGCCCCACCTATGACTCTTAAAAGTAGACAGTTCATAGCATACGTTGTCAAATACCCGAAGTAAATAAATGTGCATGACTTACAATCCCACAAACCGGCTCGACCGACTACTACCTTTTGCCTGCATGAGAAATGATGGTGCATGATGATAGGTCAAGGCCTGTACGTGGACGACGGCCATCACATGTAGCCAATTGACATATCATCCGAAATTCCCAGTTTTTCGGAGAATACAACCGGAAATAACATTTGACCGTTGAAATTATGATCTTATTAAGGTTGAGCTTATTAAGAGCGAGACGAGGCCTCTATTGCAGCAGAGCCCTGCCCATGCCTGTACACACACACACAAAATCCTCAACCTTTTGAAAAAGAAGTACAAGCACATGGATTTTTTTGTACATATGACAGAAATTTTTTTTAAAGATATATATTAAACGTTATTCATAGAGCATGCGGAGTGTACTTATAAAAAGCAAACATTTAAGGTTTTTTTGTGTTCCAAATTATAAAATAAAAAATAGTGTGAAAACTTTAAAATTGAAAATTAAAATAAAATTCTTACTTTTCGCATTCTGTTAAGTAATATGCTTAGTTATATGTAATAAAAAATGGGCCTTTTTTGGAACATTTTGGATAAAAAAATTGATCGCTTAAAGGCCTTATCACACGTACACGTTTGGTGCAATTTTTGTTCCAATTCGTGCAATTTTTACTCCGTTGCAATAGCAATGGCTTCCGAACAACTTTTTGCCAGTAAGCTGAGAAAGTTGCTCTAAATGAAAGTTGCTTGAAATTCCAGCCAATGGGGTTCTTCGGCGCCCTACGCCATAAACAAGATGGCGGTAACGGTGGTAGTTTCGCATCAGATATGGCGTATAATATTTTAATGGTGTACAATATTTTAACGGCGTATAATATTTTAATGGTGTACAATATTTTAACGGAGTATAATATTTTAAACAGAATGATGCTCCATTTCTGTTTACCCCCATAAACAACAGCGCCAGCGAAATAAAAGAAATAATATTGGATGGTCGTTTTCGAAGCAGAAAAATCAGCGAGTAATGTTTCAATGTGGATAAAGAGCGTGGCTGACGTCAGAGCATGTCGTTTTGTTTACGGTAACCCTTCCCCCTCAGATTCGGCGAAAAGTTGGGTGAAAAAATTGCACGGAAACTTTACGTGTGATACCGCCTTAAGGAGTTAAGAAGTCCTGAAAGGACGAGGTAACTGAGTAGCCATGGTAGCGATCTCTCGACCGGGGTTGATGAGTCGTGGGTTCGAATCCTGATGCTACTGAAGATCTACCGTGCACAGGGTATAACAATAACATATCTATCTAGACTCAATTTGGACATTTGGAGAGCGAGCTTCCATCCTGGAGTGGTCCACGTCAATCGACGGAGGCTCAGTATTACGCGGGTGGTCTCCATTAGCTATCCTGGCTTTAAAGAGACATAATTTACAATAAAAAAAAGTCATTATCATTATTAACTACTACATAGTATTCAAATTTTAATTTCTAAAAATGCATGATCCCTTTTTTAAAAAATTGAGTTAATTAATATTTACTGTAATTTTTTGAACTTTAACCGTGTTTCAGCCTCTCTCTATACGGTCGATCTTCGTAGAAACTAATTTTTTTTTAAATTTTAATTTTTGGAGACGCTTAAAAGATATCTTCTCTTGCAACTGCTTTTTTAAGACTTCACAAATCATACACTTTGTTATTGCAAGTTTCGTGATATGTTTATATATATATTAAAAGACAGTAGCAGTTACCTTGCTCGAAAACCACAGTCAAGAATCGAAATTATATATGTCAGATATCAAGAACTAGAGTTTCATTTCACTTTAAAATTCTTTTTTTAATATACCAGACTCAAAATAAACATCTAATCAATCTAAAATAAATTTACTTCATTTGAATTTTTTTTTTTGTATGATATTTGGTGTGATATAATTAACGATATGTGTAAACATTGTTGTGAGCAAAGTATTTTAATGTTTCAAAACAGGTATAAATACTGTAAATTTATGTTAAAAAGACATTTAAAATTTTTGGAAAAATATTGAAAATCTGAATTTTAATCTTCGTTAGTATCTACAGAAAAAAAAAAAAACTGCTTAAAGTATTGAAAGAGGCGGAAGAAAAACAATTTTATTTTATAAAGGAATTCAGCATACGATTTAGATTTACAGTATATTTTTTTAATTACACATTTTCTATCATAATCGCACATTTTTAACACGCTTTTATAAGTTTCACTTGCATGTAACGGAATCTTAGAACTCGATTTTTACCCACTTAAAAAGATCAAATTCATTCGAAATTTTGCACACTTGTCAAGGACCGATGACAATACAATAATTTCATAATTTTGTTCCATTGTCCTTTTCAGGATCGTCAGGAATAAGGATAATCAGATTTGGCGACAATTCCATATACCACTTCCAGATTTGGCGACTTATTGCACATATCATTTTTAAATTTGGCGACTAGTTCCATATACCATTTTCAGACATGGCGACTAATTTCATACATCATTTCTGGATTTGGTGACTAATTTCAGATTTAGCGACTAAAAGAATAAGGTTTAACCCTAAAGCGAGTGTTTTGAATTTAAAGTTAATTATATGCAAGTGTAAAATACACTTGCGGTTAAAAGAAATAAAACAAAAACAAAAAAAAGTGTTCTGTATCTGAGAAAGTGGAGGGTGGGTGTGTGGTAGCAAATTCGTACCATAATATAAACATTTTTCTTAAATGAAAATAAAAAAAAAAGGCTCGTGCATGTGAAAAAAAAATAATTTGCGTTCTAACTGCTAAATATTTTTTATTTTTATAAAGCAATACGTTTAGAAATGATGATACGAATTAACATGAAAGGAACACGTGACGCTTAATGTTACCATGATTTTATTAACTCGCTTTCTTTAATGTCTGTCCGGGTGGAATTTTGTAATTGATTTTAAACTGTGTGACTTTCCGAGGTGCTAGAGACTTGAAATCTGGACCATAGTTCAGAAGTGGATGACAATGCATGAGAATGTGAAAAAAAGAAAACAAAAACGAAAAGGAGGAGTTTTATAATTTTTAGTCTGTTATAAAAACATGGCACATTAAAAATTTTTTTAAATTCGAACTTTTCCTTCTTTACACACTTTTATTTGTTTGACCTGTTCAAAAGAGACGGAATCTAATATAAACGATACGGGACTCATCGGAGGCCTCGTAAACGGAGAGAATAAATACACTTCAGACCCGTTAATTAATACCCATTGAAGAGCAAGACTAATTCCACAACCACGTAATTCCAGCTTCAAAAATCAAACTCAAGGATAAATTCAACAATGAATAAATGATAGTTTAAAAAACTAAAAACCACGCTTTTATTGCAGTTCGAACTAAAAAATGAAAAATAAATTATAGTTTGAAAAAAACTAAAAAACACGCTTTTATACTGAATCGAACTAAAAAGTAAAAAAATAATTCTTAATAAAGAATAAAATGATTATAACGAAAAAATGAATGTCATTGGGGTAAAAGCGTGGGGTGTTCTATAAATGTATCAATTGTTATATATAATTTCTAACTTCTATTTCCGAAAAGCTGAATTAGTGTAAAAATGCAGTACAAAGCACCCCACGCTTTTACCACAATGTCATTCATTTTCTCGTTAATCATTTTATTCTTCATTAAGAATTGTTTTTTTACTTTTTAGTTCGATTCAGTATAAAAGCGTGTTTTTTAGTTTTTTTCAAACTATAATTTATTTTAAGAACGTAATTCGAAATTTTTTTGAATATGGTACATTATAGTTTTTTAATGTAATTCAGATAATATTAGAAAAGTTGAGACTATAAAGACAATCATATTTGTTGCAGAAGCTTAAATGCAACTTTTCGAGACATTGAATATATCTCGTCGAATTTTTATTTCTACATCGTTCATTTTTATATAAATTTTTTGAATTCCATTCCATATTTAAAAAAAAAAAATTTGTTCTGCGCATTATAAAAGCATCATCAACCACTGTCGTTTCCGCAACAAACTTTTTCTCAAGATTGAAAAAAAAAAAAAAACAAAAAACCCTTGTGAAATCTAGCTTTATTTACAACATAGTCAAAAATGATAAATCTCCTTAGCCATTTTATTTATCGGATTTGAATTAGTCTAGAAATTAGGTAAAAATAAAATTATAACGAACTTTTTTTTTTTTAAAATTAAAAAACACATTGTAATGAGAGTTGTATATGAAATTTATTTTATAATTTTATGAAACAATCATTTTTATTTAATTTATTAAGAATTTTTTTGTGCAAGTTATTAAAACAATTACGTTATCAGTTTCATATATTCCTTGTTATACCAATTCGTACAATGTAATAAATAGTAAAATGTGATAAATTATTTTGTTCTATGAAATTTATTTCACAAATCAATTAATTTAGCTGGCGTTTGTCGGGTTGGCCAACAACTTTGTAATAGGAATATATTACGCATGTATAAATAATGAATTTAGCCCATTGTAAAAAAAAAAAAGGAAAAAAATATTAATAAATAAACTTTTAGACAATTTAGTTAATAGGGATGAAATGTACGACAAAAAAATTCTAACAAATTCTCTTTTTCTGAAAAAGAATTTCAACTCTAATACAAGAATCATTTTCCTTGTTTCTTATTGCTCTTACTGATTTACTAACTTTATAACATATCTGTTTTCCTGTGTCCTGTAATCAACTTTTGTTGCAAGCATGAATGTTTTGAATTTCAAAAAATAATTTTAAGAAATTATGCTAAATAAAAAAAAACGAGATTGATATGAGTTTCTTCATGAAAATGATTTATCGATGTACTTTGTTTTGAAGTCATTTAACATTTTTAACTAACTTTGTTTAACGAATGTATTTATTTACAAATTTGAAATTTCATAAATTTACAAACATTTAATAATATATGAATCAAAAAAAGAAGTGCATTATAAAATCCTTTTTTTCTTTCAACTTTAACTTTTGCCTCTTTTAACTGATATGCTTTTGAACCTTTTCTTTCATCTGAACGCCGGAAGCTGTGCCTCGGTAGCGCAGTAGGCAGCGCGTCAGTCTCATAATCCCCTCATACGAGGAATCTGAAGGTCGTGAGTTCGATCCTCACCCGGGGCAGGTTATTTTTTTCTTGCTTGTTCCACTCATTTCGATGCATGCATAACAAAAGTAAAATTTGCCAGAAATTTTTTATTTTACTCTGGAAAACATTTTAAATGAGAAATTTAAAATTAGATTTCTTTTCCATGAAATATAAATATAATTTTTGTAAATGCGCTATAACATAGATTCTCAACGTGGGCGATAACGCTCTCTTGGGGCATTTGAGGCTTTCAGGGAGGCAGTAAAAAACCGAGAGGAAATTAAAGGGCATTGAGTTGGCCCGGAGGGGCTTGGGCAGATCAACCAAATATAGTCTAAAAAAGACTTTAAAAAAAAAACACGCTTATTATTTTTTTCAAAAGTAAACTTTAATACTGCTTACCTTATGTTGATTGTATGTATTTAAATCATTTCTATATCACATGTACGAAAATTCACATATTTCGGTAGTTCGGGATATGGATGAAAAACAGAGTTTACATTACATTCCGACCAATATTAAATTGAATGATATAGTGCATTTTAATTTCTTTTAATGTACGTGTGTCTTTGTCTGAGAGCAGTATGAGAAATGTTTCGTCCACTGCATTTCATTGCGTATATTATCCAAGAAACATAATTAAAAATGTTAACCAGGAATTAACATGTGTTTCTTTAAAGGCTGAAACTGTCAATTTATATTTATTTTGAAAAGCAATAGTTTTTTTATTATGAATTATTTCGTATCATCAAAACCCCTGCCTGTCTTTATAACAGGTAAGCTAAAACTTTTATTCCACTCTTTTTAATGAAGTAGAAATTCACACATAAGAAGCGTTTTATAATTCCTACAATATCCTATCTATGACTAAAATACATAATATTATACATTTAAATATATTTGTGGTAATAGGTATTTCAGATTCGCAAATAAAATAATTGGGGTTTTAGAAAAAAAATTTAATTAAGAATACATTCTATTAGTAATAGAATATTTTTTTAAAGTTTAATTCTTGTTTTTACCATGTATTATGCACAGTTTAATTCTCTAGAGTGGGAGGGGGGGTATCGAAATATCCACTAGAAAAGGGGGCGCTAGTTCAAAAAAGGTTGGGAACCTATGCGCTATAATAACAATCAGATATTTAAATTTCATTTTGTGAAATTAAAATATCTGATTTTTTAATTTTATTCAAAATGTGTCAGATATTTTTGTTCCATTTTTAAAATAAAATTAAATTTGGCGGAAAGAATGAATTAATTTATTGCATTTTACCTTTCTTAACAACAACAAATTAGAAAATATTCGTATACACATTACGCCTAATAATATTATCTCTAAATTCCAAAAATTCGAAAGATATTGAAAGAGTATTCTGTATAAATTTGGCATCTAGTACAGAATGCTGAGCTAATGTATTTTGTATTTTTCCGCAGACCATACATCAAAACATAAAATTATTTTAATTTTCATATTATTAGTAATTTTAGTTAATATAAAAAATTGAAAAACCGACAAATCAATATAGATAATACTACAAAAAAAATTGCTGAATCATTTCTTTCCAGATATTATGAGAAATACAAGTTTTAAAAGATATTTCTCATATTAATCATGAATGAGACCAGTAAGAAATTTCCGATTTCGTAAATAAATTTTACTAATAAAAATAAATATATCTATTAGCAGAAATATAATTTTAATAAAATATTGAATATTTGTTTTTGTTCGACATTCTTGGAGTTTTTAATGATTTATTTTCCGAATAAAAACGACTGGAATATCGGTGAAGTTTATTTACACGCACTTTGCATTTTATTGTTTTGCATATATTTGTTACATTTTTCGGGATATAAATGCTAACTGTTAAACACACCTTCTACTTCGTTGAAAGAAACGTTAAACAATAATTATTTATAGAGATAATTATATCTCTATAAATATATGATATTAAATATATCGTTAATACATTTGATATTAATATTGATTGATGACATTGATATGATGATATATATATATATGTATATACACATATATATCTATCTATCAAAATGTCATTTGTGGATATATGACGGAGAAAATTCATGTGTTTGTATTAGATTTCATACCTCTTCTCATCAGCAATTAAATTAATTTTCAACCATTGGCAACTTGTCTTCAAGTTCCTATTGTATAGAATTAATGCCAGCACAAAAAGAGTACGTTGTTTATGTATTTAAAAACCTATAGTGATATGTGTGTGAATTCGTTTGTATAAACCACATTCTGCTTTCACCAGAATTGAACTTAATTTTTAAGTTTTATTGCGATAGCGATAATTTTCTTTAAGTGTTCTTAAAGCAAAACGCACTCAAAAATAAGTATTTTCTTTCTTACCAATTTATGTGCTACCTTAATTTATATGTAAGAAGGTATCCAAGAATTTATTAAAACTACTAGCATCAATTTTTTTCCTTCAGAATTTTAAAACAGCTGTCAAGCCACCATTGTTGTTTGGAGACTTCCTAATTAATTATTCTTAGTTTTATTCTTGAAAGATTTGGAACACAAACAATTTTGATGTAACAGTTAAAATTGCCGTTGTTTTTAATAATTATTATTTCCTCCATTCCATGTAAAATTTTTGTATAGTATATATATTCTCTGGAAAAACGTAAAATGTTTCATATTTTGCATCCGACAGATATTGAGACTCATATTATAAATACCGCATTATTATAAGAGTAGCTTGTAAAGATCAGATGAATCTTCTCTTTGAAAGCAAGTACTTTAAAATAAATTTTGATTTTATAATTTCTTTAGACAATTATTCCAAAAAAAATAGTATAATAAAAAAGAAATCACATTCGCAGAAATTAGGCCATTTCAAGTGGAACCCGAAACCACGGTCATTGCATTAGAAGTCAATCGCGTATCCATTGCGCTACAGGGACACAACAGACAATTTTCCTTTCTATATATGGTGTTGGGCTGTTATTTTTGTTTGTTACTATTTATTCATTTCTTAGTTTAATTAATGAATTAATACTTGAAAAAAACTGTATTAACATCAAGTGTCATCCATTACAAGTTTTAAAAAATGTATTTGAACTTGAATGAATGAATAGAAAATATTATATAAACGATTCAAAATTCGAACAACAACACACACACACAAAAACACACACAACACAACACATACATAGGGAGAGTGTGGACTAATAATAGAAATTGGAAAATACATTTTTTTTGTACACTTAAATTCAAGTATTTACGATTTTAGTGTCCTTGAAACTCTCCCAAAGTAACTATTTATTACATAATGACATTATGAAAATGTACGTGAACTGAACTATATAAATCTTTCTACATTCTAAATATACTGGGAAACTAAGCCCAAAATATAAAAAAACACACAAAACTCGGCATTACAAAAACTAATAATTTCACTATCATTAATACCTAATAAATTTTTCGATAACGAAAATCAATATCATTACGAAATCCTTTATGAATTATTCAAAAAAGTATGGAAGCATATCACATAATGAGTATAATCAAACAAGTTATCAAGGAAATCTACTTAAGATTCAACGCATTGATTGGTCAAAACAAATTATTCCTTTATAAGGGTAGTAAAACTTACTTTCATTATATAATATCTTCATCGTGTAATTACAGTTTTTACTATAATTTTTTAATAAAAAAATATCATCTTTAATTAAAGATAAATTTGGCTCAATACTCTTTTCAAGTCATGTTTTGAATTCTTTAAATAGGGATGGAATTCAATAGTTTTAAATTTTATGGAAAACTAAATATAACAATTCTTCTATCTAATTTAGTGTTTAGTAACAATTCGAGAATTTCCATGTGTTTAAAGAAATAATTGTTTTCTTAACACCATTTTATAAGCTGCACTTGTATGTAACGGAATCTTTGAACTCAATTTTTACCCACTTTAAAAAGTCACAATAATTCGAAATTTTTATCACTTGTCCAGTACCGATGACAGTAGAATAATTTAATAATTTTGTTCCATTGTCCTGATCAGGATAACCAGGTTGAACGATTTCCAGATCCCATCTCACATCTGGCGACTAATTTCAGATCCCATTTCCAGATTTGGTGACTTATTCCAGATTTGATGACTGATTCCAGATTTGATGACTTAAAGATTAAGTTACAACTTAGTTTGATTAACTTTAAAAGGGTGTTTTTTAGTTTTTTTAAAACTTTTATTTATTATAAGATAACTGAAATGGAGTGAATAAGAAAACACTGCTTGAAATTTTCTTTTTCAAAGAAATTCATAAAAAATACAGTCATTTTTAATCCAATAAAACGTTCTTCTTTGAAAGTGATCCCCCCCCCCGTTTAAAATTTAAATTGAGTTTCCATTTCACTTCTGAAAATATAATTCTTTTTAATGTGTGTATGCGTTTTGTTTAAACGTATAATTAAATAGTTTCTTGATACGTTTTTATTTCGCATTCAGTTTTATATACTGTTAATAGTAATTTCTTCTAAAAGAACATAATTATATGCAGTTCAAAATTTATTATTTTACCCACACATGCACACATTAGAATTACATTTTCAAAGGTATATATATATAAATTTGGTTTAAATATTAACCAAAACTTTTCTCTGGTTTATTTTCTTTTTTGAACAGGCTAAATTAAGTTTTTGTATCGTAACAATTATTAAAATAGCTTATTTAAAATGTCGAAAATAAAATCCCTAACTTGAAAGGTTATGTTTTTGAAGGCGAAAAAAAGGAATACTTTCGAAATTTTATAACATTTTTCTGAAATATCGTGCTTTACTATCATTAGAAATTGTTTGGAAAAGGTTATACAAGTTAAAAATTATAGAATTTTTTTGAGTTCGTAAGAAAAGAGCCATTTACCAAATGTTCTATTTTGTAAACTTCTTCAAACTTTGCTAAAATTATAGTATCCGACTACTTGCCACAACTTCTTTTTTTAAAAAATGGAGATATGGGAATTTTTTTGGTGGTTTTTAGAGTTGCTTAGTACATTTTAAGAAAAATATGCTAAAATTAAGAAGATAAAAAGAAATTAGTATTACTAAAATGGGGGAAAATGGGTAAAAATTGACAAAAAATAACATGAACGGGGCCCATTTTGTACCAAAAGTTTATGAACAAATTTTCAATTTTTCAATTCTGATGTGTTGTTTTGTTATTCAATTTTGAAATAACCTTCGGGATAGGAGATATTTTAATTTTTACAAAAACTAGAGCACTTTATTTTAGTTATTATATGAAATTTCTTAAAATAACAGTGATTATATTAACATAAGGGACTGTAAATTTTGTAATAAAACAGTGATTGATACATCTGAAGGTTCAAACACGTCTACTATTATACAGAGCATACATAAGAAAATTCATTTAATTATTTTTAAAACTTTTCAGTAATCGCTGTTCCCGTTTGAGCATTTTCAAAAAAGAAAAAAAAAAAAAAAAAAAAAAAACACAACACACACACACATTTTGAGTAAAACGCGTTTTAAAGTATGACACCTTGTTTTAAGTAATAACATCTGCTTTTATTAAAACACTTGCAGTTTTTCCCCCCTAGTGAACGCAAAATAATAAAATTGGTATTTTTATAAAGCTAATAAGGTTGTCTATAAAATAAAATCATAAAAAAATATGTCAATTTTTGGCAAAATTCACAATTTTAGGATAGTCGGATACCTTAAAGCATATCTTTTTACATAAATTTTCAAGTCATTTAGAACATTGGTAAATAATTCCACAACTACATTTCGAATTTTCAAAACCAAGCGATTTTAACAACGAATCTTTATTCCATTTTGTCCATTGTCGTCTGCTCAGAAGCCGCCATTTCGATCCCACAAATGTGAGCGGCACTTCAAACAATCGAGTGTTCAGTAGATCCAGGATTAGTTGCTATGGTTACACGAACCACTTATCCAATAACAAGTTATTACAGTCTTCGCTCATTATGGCAAGACAGTGGTATAGTGATTGCCTTTCTGGAGATTATTATAAACGTTTCCCGTTTGATTACATTAATTTTTTTTCGGTCTCAGAGCAAATAAATGTCCTGGGGGGAAGCAAGGATAATCATCTTATTTCGTTAAGGATATCGTTCTATTGATTGAAAGACGTTATTTATCAGTGACACAAGACATTAAAAATAATTAGAGTAAGCGGAGTGAAAATCTTTGCCAGATAAAAAGAAGAAAAAAGAAAAAGCTGGACTGTGTATTATAAAAGAAGTTGCCTTTAATCAAAGAATTATACTATTTTCTTTCTTTTTTTAAAGCTTAGAATGGATGAGTGTCTTTGTGTTCTGAAAAAAAAATTGTAAATCTTGGTTTTTTGTTTTGTAGGTTAATCTGTAACAGGACTTTGAAATAATTGAAAATTATTCAATAGCATTATTTTCAAAGGAGTATAAGGGTTATTATTATTATTATTTTATGATGTTTACAGTAATGAGCATTGAATAATTTTTTTCTTGGTTCGATATAAAAGAAAGATAATTAAAGTTGATCAAACACTCAAAGAACGCCCGTAAAGAAGTTTGGCATTAATTTTGTTCTACTTTGGTTCATTTCTAACCTGCATATTAGAAGAGTCATGGAAATAAGGAAGGAAAGCAGTGGCGTACACAAAGAGACGGGGCGTGGGGTACAACTCCCAATGGACCAACAATTTTTTAAATTTTTACTTTGAAAATACCCGTTTGCGCTTTAGTCTACGTCAAACTTTATCGACTCAAGGAACTCTTGAGTCATGATGTGTTTTCGGGGAACCCCAGGAGCATAACGTACACCCCCCCCACAACCACTGCATCTCGGGGGGGGGGGCAGGATTCTAGAGGGTTCAAAGTCTGACTGACGTCAAACACTTATTTGAATATCTGAGTTTCAAGTACCTGACTTTTGGGGGTGTGGGGGCGGGTCTAATATTCTCAGTTACGAACCCGGGGAACCCTATTTCACTAAAGAAGTACATATCTTAATTAAATATATAAACATGCAGATCAATATGTTATTGTTACTTTACTTAAGGTATTGTATTGGTAATTAAAAATTTTAGTTTAATATTAATGTAATTATCTGCAGTTTTATTTCATATATTATGTTTAATTTGTTTTGTTGCCACGTTCACTGAGAAAGATTTTTCACATAAAGACATTGTTCCGAATGATATTAAAATGTTTGTTACTGCGCGAAAACTTTTACATGCGTTCTGCATGAATTTATAACATAAAATTTGGGAGCTGTTCTTATTTAAATTTGGATTTTATTGTCGAATCTGTTGATATTACGATAAATTGTTCTCTTTCCTTCTTTAGAAAAAATTCTGATTTATCTTAGTTTTTAGTAGAAGTCGTAGTAGATTTTTTCTTCTCAAAAGCGTATAGAGAATTGAGGATGCGGCCTAGAATGAATGGCATTTTTTCACAAAAACGTTTTGAGAATTTGGGGCTCAGCTTGTCTCGATGGCAGCTTAGATTCGAGTAAATACTGTATATTGCTTGTCTTATTCTTTCAAATTAAAGGAATTAAAATACATAATTAAAAATTAAAAACAAACGTTTTCTTTTCAAGTTTTTAATTCAGTTTCTAATTGAAGATAATGAACTGAATAATATTTAAAAGCAGATAATTGATTCTAAACTTTCTCCCAAATCCTGCAATATCCAAGAAAGTTAAACATTTATTGGGTGTCAACTACATTTTTAAATATCAAAATCCGATTCAAATATTTGAATGTGAATAAACTTTTTTACAATTAAATATCCTCACAACAACTGCATTTTATAATGTTATCAAACTATGATGAAATTTTTCTATACTAATGTCTTAGAAAAGTTTATCTCCATTTGTAATAACAATACTATATATAAAAGCTTCCCCTTTCTTTCCCAATTCTTTAGTGATTGAATTCGTGATTACGATAAAAACATTCGTTAGAGAATATGTTATATTTTTCCACCTGTAGCATAAATTAAAAATAATTTAAGTATAGTAAAACGTATCAAACTTTTATTAAATTACTTCACTAATCATATTTTCTTCCGCATTTGAAAAAATGCCCTTTGTAAATTAGGGCCTTTATGTAAAGTTTATTTTCTTTTTTTTTCTGACGTGAGAGAAAGAATTTTAAGCAAACGTTCGATATATTTCTGAGCAATATGGATACGAAACATTGTTCTTTTCCTATTTCGAATAATCATTAAATGTGAATGAAAAGTTTCAATTAATTTACACCGCAGAAAAAGAATAGTTATACTTCATAAAATATTTTAAATAGTGTTCTCTAGATGGCGCCACAAGCACTAATCGGTATTTGATATGCTTCGTCATGATAATGTTTATGTAGTGTGTGTAAATGAAAAAAAAGTTACGGGGCTGTATATACAGTAAATTTGTAACACAGTGCAAATGGGAAACAAGTCTCTTTGTTTTCTCTGTTTTTCTGTCTTCAGTTATTTAATAAAACATGCTATAAAGAAACATAGCATGCGTGAAATAAGGAATTTGTTCGCTATTATTACGCCAAACAGGAACATCGCCAAAATAAAACAAAATACCTTCAGAACGTTGTAAATAAAGCATAATTAATTTTATCATAAAATTTTGAAAGGAAGAAAGCAGTTAGAAATGAAGAGTGTAACAAGTAAGAAAGATGTTATTCCCATTATAAACTTTTTGTATAAAAGCGTCGAAAGAATGACAGATGCAAAAAGATTGCTCATTATTTTGCTTATCAACAAAAATTAATCTACATTTTTCTAATGTAAAGGGTAGTCAAATTTAAGATAAGATTCCCGTGTAAATGCATAAAATTCTGTGAATTGTTTGAATAAATTAAGGTCCAAAAATGCGATGGGCGCTCATCTAGGCGAATTCAAAATAATTCGTAGTTGCATATTTTAAAACAAAATTAATGTTTATAAAACTATCTTTAGACACCTAAGAGGATTTCAAGATTCTAATTTTGGACAAAACTTTGAGATGTGTTTTCCCAACAATGTATGACAACACTTTAAAATTCATTCGCGCGCATTTAAATATTGTATACTACATTCACAAATTGGTCTTGTTGGCTTACTCCAAATATTTTCAATAATATTCAAGTCAAGAGATAGTGATGGACAGTTGATAAGTTTATGTTATTTGCTGCAAACCATGTTTTCATGCCTTTGATTGCATATATATACATAATATCATGCACATAGACATATATTGCATACACGTTATCTTTATGCAGTGGCTTACGTAGACCTCTCTCATGGGGAGTGGGGTTACATTCTAAGAAACACGTAGTCGAACGCTCGGGTCTATAGGGGGAGGAGATTTGAATCCTTTAACCCCCTTGTGTATGCCACTGTCTTTATGGCATACACAAAAGTTCTGCGCTACTATTCATAGCCTATTATTTAAAACAAGGGTATGCAGCGTTTTAGCTGCGGCCTGCCCAACCAATCTATCAATATGATTTAGCGTGCCACACAGTAGAACATTCTTGAAACAATTCGATTCCCGCGATAATGCATGCAGAGTTAGAGGATAGACGTCAATAATATAGACTTAAAGTTTTATTATGTATTAATTTTGTACCCTTTAAAGGTATTTCTTAACATAAAAATAAACAGCGTAAAATATAACTATTTCTTCAACAAAAATTAAAATTATTTATATATTGCGTATTTTTAAACATATTTATTAAAAACATAAAACATGGGAACATAGAAAACATAAAATATAAGTATTTCCCTTCATTATAGTTAAATACAAAGATAAATAAAAATTTTAATGCAAACCTAATGATTACACCGCTCTATTTTGATATCACAAAATTAGGGGTAACTTTGTGACAGATCTATACGCGGCTCTAACAAACTCCTTTGAGATTCTTTAAGAGGAATAATTATTTCAACCAACTTTCCCCGAAGGTAAGAAAACGTGATTGTGCAAATTAAGTTTATTATATAAATTCTGCATTCGCGAGTTTTGAGAGTTAGTGAAGTGAGAATCTAAGATTATATTAAAGTGAGAATTGAAGATTACCGAAGTGAGGATCGCTCGGATGTGAGGTGATCCAGCCAACTATTAGTGTTCAAGGCCTCATCTATAGGATTTTTGAATTACAAGATTTCAGGTACTGTGCTCATTATTTAAATAGAAGTTAGAGAGTAAATTGTTAGGGCGCGTCCGAGTTAAAGACGGGCTTGTATAAGTTATTGTAGAAATTAATTGAATGTCCGTAAATATTATCCCCATGCTAACTGGTCTCTCCTTCACGCTCTAGTTGTTGATCAAAACTATCTTAATGTGAATATTGTGACAATAAAACAATTTTAGTGAATCATGCCGTCTAATCAATTAGTTCCTCTCACACATCTAGCCGGGTCCGAGAGTAGACAAGGGGGGTTAGAGAGAAATAGGAACAGTCCCTCATTACAGCTTTCAATTTGATACGATTCTGAGCATTCAGTTGTTAAACAATTTCTTTGCGGACTCGAAATATTTTTCATGTGAGGAAAGATTTTTTTACTTAAGTATGTAGAAACAAAAGCCGAAATCACAAGTACATGCAATTGTTCCTCTTCAAGAAAATAAATCTCTCTAACAATGGCATTCAGTAATTTACAAAATAGCTGTTAATTTATCTTTAGAGTTATCTTTCAGATTTTTTTCGTAATTCCCCGTAAATGTCCATAATTCCAAAGATGTTTGTCAAATAAGATTCATTAAAAATTCATCAACTTCCATCCACTCAAAAATTGCCAAATTTGTGAAGTAGTGCAGAGTGCCACTGAGAATGGTTGTCATAGGTTGCCAAACCCTGATTTAAAACGTTACCACGAAGAAACTATTCACTTATCCATTGATAATTATTTCTAAAACCTTTATTCGTTGTCTAAAAATTGCCCAAATTAAGACATTCCACTCCTTGACAGGATTAGTTCTTGTTTTGGAAGCTCAAGAAAAGATCAGGGCCCTTCAATTAGAACTTTTCTCACCACTTAATGTTACGTGCATCCATCAGTATTATGATTTTTGGCAAATCATGTTCAGTTTCGTGCTTCTTTGCAGTAGGATTTAAAACACAATTTTCTCTTGAGTATTGTTTGTTTTCGGAGTAGTCTTTGTTCCTCTTGAAGAAATTTGCATTGTTCTTAAACAATCTCCAACACCTGTTTTCAACTAGAATTTGGAGTGATGTCAGCGTAAAATTAGATGCTGCTTTTTTCGAATTTTTCTGTTGCAAGTAAGATAAACTTCCAAGCTTTCAGAACTTTCCTTATCATTGAACAATGTGGGATTTTTTTAACACCCTTTTATAAGCTTCACTTGTATATAACGGAATCTTTGAACTCAATTTTTACCCGCTTTAAAAGGTCATATGAATTCGAAACTTTGCTCGCTTGTCGAGGACCGATGACAATAGAATAATTTAATAATTTTGTTCCATTATCCTGATCAGGATCATCAGGATTAACGATTTCCCATTTTCAGATCCCATCCCGCATCTGGCTACTAATTCCATAGTGAGTGAGTAAATATTAACGTCGCAATGCTCAGCTACTCGAGGGCTTTTAGCGACGGACCTCTTAATTTTGAACCCTGGTCAAGTGAAGAGGGCGACACTTCAGCTGGCACCCCCTCTCCTAACTACCACACCACACCATACCAACGGGAGTGTGTTGAAGCTCTCGACAGATTTAACGTGCATCGCTCCCCTACACGGCGGGTCTTCAGTGGTACTGGACTCGAACTCATGAAACACCAGCCGTGATCCGATACCTTGGCTACCGCGGCCACGCGACTAATTTCAAATTCTATTTCCAGATTTGGCGACTAAAAAATTAAGCTACAGCTTAGCTCGATTAACTGTAGAAGAGTTTTCTTTTTGTTTTCTTAAACTATATATAGTTTATTATTTAATGTATAAAAGAATGCTGGAAATTAAAAGGGATAATTTTAAAGCATTTCTTAAAAAAAAAACAAAAAAAAAAAACGAACTATTTATAATAGAGTAGATTTTTTTTTAAAATTAATAAATTGAGACTAACTTCAACGTACTAAAGTGTTTAAAATTTTTTAATTTTCATACGAATTTTATTAAATTTATCAATATTTTGATGACACAAACTTATTTCTTTGCATTGTTTTTAATATATCACTTATTAATCAAATAATGAATAAAATGTTTTTCGATATAAAGAATTTACTGAATTAAACCAATACTTAAATTAATCATGAATAACTAATAAGTATTTCATGCTTCAAAAAAAGATGTAGGCAAACTGCAGATTCTGCATCCAAGATGTATACACAATATATGTAGAGAGATAACTTATTTTATATAATTTCTTGCATGTTCACTAGGTTGATTTACGTGTAATTTCATAAATAGAAATATTTCGGTGAATAATCAGAACGAATTTTACTTGCTCACTGTCGGCTAGTTTCATACCTTTTCTCATATTTAATTTCTTTAAAAATAAAGCATGAAATTAGCGTTATCAAGAGGAAATAAGCTCTCATTTCAATTAATTGCCAATTATATTATATTTCAGATCATGGTACTTATTCGACGTTCGGTTAAAGTGTAGTATAGGGGAGGGGGGGGGCCTTGGCGATGTCAATTTCTTTTGGCGACCAAAATCAATTGCCAAGCTACTTCACTTAGCGATAGGTGTCCGGAAGCTAAAAGGAATTCGTTGTCTGACCATAATACCTATATAAAAATCGCCAAATCCTATACTACATTTCAACCTGACGTTCTTATATTCTTTTAAAATAACACGTCTATTCTTGTTTTAGAGTCATCAGATTTGCTATTGGATAAAAATAAAACAAAATTTGCATAAATTTGACATTTAGTTTTCTAAAACACAATAGAGACCATTCCCTTACTATAAAGATATCTATTCTAAATATTGATTTCTAAGAACCATACTTTATATATTTAAGAAATGGCATTGATTTAATTTTTCTAATCATTCTCTTGCTGGCTGTATGTAGTTGCAAATTTTCACATCAATACATTATACTTTAAACCAGGGTTGTCCAGCACAAATGACCTTGCTGGCCATTATAATCCCGAGGGCCGCATATAAAAATATATATCTTTTTGTTACATTTGGATCCATTATAAACATTTATTAGAATGAAAATTTATAACAGAATTGATATATTATTATTGTTTTTCAGGAACACACAAACATAGGTAATATAGTAATAATAATGCAATAATTAAATGATGTTTAATGTATTTAATTACTGAGATATTTGTTTCTCAACTCTCTGACTTAGTTTTTGCAAATCGATCCCAATACATGCATTTGCGAATCGTAATTGATGTTGCTGGTTTTCGTCCATTAAATTTGAGCCCGATTTATGATTGATAAATTTCAATTTCGAAAAAAGCAGATTCGCAGTAACAGAAACGTAATAAAGTAGAAACAGTTATGGGATTTATATGTTAAAAAAGAACTCTAAAAACAAAAATACTGTACAAAATAATTGTATTTTGTAAAGTTGTAATGAATCTCGTGGGCCGCAAAATTATTTAAAGCGGTCCATATGCGGCCCTTGGGCTGCGGATCGGCCACCTATGCTTTTAACTAATATTTTTTGCTTCGTTTTTGCTAGAAAGCTTACATTACCACGGTTATTTAAAAAAAAAATCACATCTTAAGGAACACATAAATAAAAAAAAAATACAAAATCACAATTTTAATTCTGAACTTATTTGACGTTTTTTCAACATAAATGTAAATCTCTCTCTATCACTGTTTTGAGAAGCTTCAAAAATTTATATCATTTTTTAACTATCTAAAAGTGCAATAATAAAATATGACTTAAATCGAATGAGTTCCATCGGCTACATAAGTTATATTTTAAATGTATTAAAATCCTTCACATTTTTGTAAATTAGCTGTAGCTTTTTAAAAGTCATTTGTTGAATGGTTTAGCGAATTTTAAGAATTTATTCTGCTTTAAGAAAGTTATTATTGAAGTGTTTTGGGCGATCTTTTTTATGCGGTACATGAATTTCGATGGCTGCGGCACCACTGTAATGTTTTCTATTAATGTACATATACACTTCAAGAAGCTCTGTTCATTGGTGATAAACAGTCTCTCAACACAATGCTCGTTCAATAGCTTTCTCTCAACGCACTAGAAGTACGCAAATGATTGAAGACGAAATTTTCAATGACAGTGACATGATCAAGAATTTGATAGATTATGATGACGGACAAGAAGAACCAGATTCTTTGAGAGTAGATGAAATATATGCAGGGATCCAGCTTCAACAAATCGGAAAAGCACTCCCTTAAAATAGATACCAATTCCGAAAGGAGTTTGAAATTTCAAAAAGAACTTCGATCATGCATATCCGGTTATCGCGTAGTTCCCAGACTATGACCAACCGATCGTCGTCACAAAAACTTATCATTTACTTTATGGAGCCAAAACAAACAAACAAATCAATTGAAATTGTATCTTCAAGTGATGAAAGCGATTTTGAACTAATTCATCACAGGATGATGAGCACTTTGGATTACGATGAGTTGCAGTGTATGTGCATTTGGAAAACTTCTTTATGTATACAATGAGAAACTAAATGCAATGTCTCTATGTGTAATTTAATTATTTATTTTGTTATGGAAGTACTTTCTCATGAATTTCGTAAACAGTTGATGTATTTTCTAAGTGTGGCTTTTTCTATGCGGCTTCTCTCCACCGCATAAAAAAATTTCTGTAGTATGTCGACGAAGTCGTTTGTTATACGCAAGTATTTATGAAGTTTTCGATTATTTTTTTGCGGTTCCTATCTACCGAAAAAAAACCCTGTTTGACTGTATTTTTTTCCATCAAACTGAAATCTTAATCTATATTCTGTATAGCCCCAATTATGGCAGACAAAGACATTTTAGAGTTTGTTCAAGGCTAAAAAAAATATCCTTGATGCAGATTCCGATGATGAAAATGAAATGAATGATGCAGCTCTTATTCCCACATCATTCGAAATGAGGATCATCATGAAAAGTACACGCAGTTATTTAGATACACATTGCAATGGTGAAAAGGATAACAAATGGGTGACATCGAGCAAATTGATGTCAGAAAAACAAAGTAAAGAAAAATATCACAGGTTATCTTACAAAATCTCTGTAAATGTTTTGTTTTTAAAAATTTGAAAATTTTGTATTATAAATTTTGTTAAGTTCTTGTGAATGTTTTTTTTCATTAATTCTTTTAAATATATGCATATATACGTATTTATCTAAATAAAATAAACTCTAATAAATTTAATTTTGTTGATGTATGTTTTTTGCAATATCCTTTAACACTAAAAAACATTTGAGCCCCTTCAGTTTCGTGTTAGGGGATTTGCACTATATTTCCTTTGAAATTCAAGCATCGGTTTTGCTTTAATCATAACCGTAGCGAGAAACTGAGCTCCCATATAATGATTGAGATTTATGCTCTTAAGAAAAAAGTAAAATAAATAAATACATAAAATTATTTGACAAATAATTGAGTTATTAAGAGACGAGTTGGGAATACAAAAAATCGACTTTAAGAATTTCTTAATTCGCACTGTCAGGGTAATAGAAGGGTAGAAATATCAGTATCGAATTTTCATTTCATCATATTACCTTCTTATAAAGTGATTTAAGGGAACTACAGCACAAATGATAACGATAAAATAATAATGTACAAACGCAACATAAAAAAGTAACAAATTTCATTTAAAAAATATAAATGTGATCATAATAATTCAAAGAGTTTTTTACATTTGATAAAACTCTTTGAATTATTATATTTTCACTAAAATTTCACTAAGTTCACTAAATTTTTACTAAAATTTAATCTTCGTGTATCCTTTTCATTTTTGTAGCAAAACAAGCGTACTTTATTATAATAATTACAAAAAACGTTATTTACATTCATTAAACAAATATAACAATGTTAGCTTATACGTAATAAGATGCTTCTACACAAAAAAAAAGAGTTTAGGAGTTTGTTTTATTATTATTATTATTTGTGTGTGAAATTCTATTGTGTTCAAAGAAACTAAGTCCTAGTCGAGATAACCGGAATTTCTTCCGTTAATTTTCAAGTTCTTGAATGAAACCAGAATCATAAAAACAAAACAAAAATCCAATAACTTTTAATATTTAAAAAAAAAAACCCAACTGTAATACAATTTTTTAGTTTGTGAGAAATATCAAAAGGGAACCTTAACATGAGATCAAAAGAAGGCAGCTAAATATAACTTGGTTAGAAGAGCAGATACAACTTAATCCACTACTAAATCTAAATCAAGAAGGCGTATTCTAATTGTTCTATTCAACAATGATAATAAATGAATAGCATACACGGCCTAAACTCAACTCACTTCACTTCATTCTTAATATATATTCTCATTTGATTTAATCTTAAATTGAAAAACTACAAGATGCTGTTCATCTTAATCAAAATATGTAACATTAAGACTCTTTGAGGCCCTGGGCCCAGAGAAATCTTATTTTTGAGGCCCTGGGCCCTTATGCAAAAGTAGGCCCTACCTGAAATCTTTAAAAGTAGATAGTGCATAGCATGCAGTGTTAAATACTCGTTCAAATGGTAATTTTATACAAACAAAGGTGCACGACTCACAATCTCAAAAACCCAGGCACAAACTGGTTCGACCAAAGGCCGCATTTCGACTCAATGAGTTGAATGATTGTTTATGGTATTAGGCCTAGGCCTAGACATGGACAACGGTCATCACATAATAATATATGCAGTATTACTACTTTTGTCAATTGGCATGCAGTTTGAAATTCCCTGTTTTTCGGTGAATATGTTCTGGAATAATATTCGACCATTGAAATTATCCGAATCATAATCTTATTAAAACAAAGTCCAGAACGAAGCGAGGCCCCCACTTAAGGCTGGGCCCTGGGCCCGAGCCCAGTTGTCCATGCTTTAAGACGTCCCTGGTAACATTATAAAAGAAAGCGTACAATATAAGTGCCGTTTAAACTCATAAACGAGTCACTGTACGATCAAGGGAGTTATATATATATATATATATATATATATGAGGTGGTAGCCCTCCATTTCCCATCCCCGAAGAAGTTCTCGTTTTCACCTGAATTTGTCCCCAAGGGGCCTTGTGAGGGTTTCAAGGATTATGTTTTTAAACTATTAGACCTACGCACTTGAAATTTTGTAGACACGTTTCTTTCACGAAGTAGAGAACCTTTTACAAAAGAAGTTTTGCGAAAATTTCTCCCCATTGAGAGTGGAGCTTAAGGGGCGTAATACATAAATAATAAGGGCACTCGTTAAAAACTATTTTGCATTTTTCTATTCATTTTTTTTGCCAAGTTTAACTCTCTTTACAGTTGTGAGTATTATATCACGAATAATATTTTTTTAGTTTTAAAAATTTAACTGGAGCAGAACGGGTACTCTAGTTGTAGTAATTTACAAAATATACAAAAAAACAACCGTAGCCTAAGTTAGAAAAGACAAAATCTATAAGACATAATAAAATCACACAAAAAGTCGCACTAAAAATAAGAGTGGATCTCACACATCTTTATCTTAATACAACTCTAGTGTAGCTTCAAAGCGTGAAATTCAATCAATTACATCCTGATTCTGTATTACATACAGGAAGCTGTAAAACTATATTACATAATAGAAATTTCATAGAAAAGTTAGGCTTATAATCTATTCCAAGAAATCACGAACAGTCTTATGAATAAATTTTGATATTACACACAAATTAATTTATTATTTTTATTCTCCTTTTCCCACAACATATTTTCATACATTTTTAATGTTTTCACGAATTAATGTTACTTATCTAAACAATCAAAGCTTCAATAAATTTTACCCACGCTGATGTCGCCTACGTTTAAAATACGGTTTAAATATTTTCGTGCTATAATTATAGATTTATAATGTGAGCAGAATATATACACACACACACATAACTTCCTTGTTTGACCAACGTTAGTGTCTCTGAAGTTGATAAGAAATGAAATATTTTGAAATTTAAATTAAGTTTTGCGAAAGTTATTTCAATGCAATGCTCATTTCAAAATTCATAGCGCGAGACCATCGGAATCGAAATTAAATAAAATTTCTCGGAACGTGGCCTTTTCTTATTCTGCGTCATAGATAAGGAACAGGCGGCCTTCGAAATTAATTTTTCGAAATGAATTCCTGTATTTATATCCTCATTTTTGACTTTCTGAGAAATAATAGTATTTGAATATCAACTGTAATTAAAATTTTTAGAAAATCGTAATATTATATTTTGCGCACGCAATAACAGCTTAGACGTAATTTGATCTGATAAATCTGTTACGAATTTGTAGAAATAACAGCTTCTTAATCTGCCGATCTAAACCTATTTAAAAAAAAATAAAAGAATTTAAAAATTTGTACGCAAAAGATTCTCCATTTTCTGGAATGAAGGGGGAATTCTAGGTAATTAAAATCCTGAATAACCCATTATGACTAGGAAACTGCATACATCTCTGAGAATTAAATTTAGGACAAATATTCTATTTCTTATATTTTTTTTTAAGATTGACTTCGTGTAATGTAAAGATTCGGACCAGAGTTTGGAATGTTTTTTCAATTATAAAAGTACTCTCTCCAACCTTAATATTATATTCTGGCTTTTCTATCCTATGGTGCAGTGTCACGGGTTTATTCTGAATTTTTCAACTAACAAATCCTCTGGGGGAAAAATGATCTTTATAATTTATTTTATTGAAAACCTTCCTGTGAAGAAGAAGATGTGAGTATGCAAATTTAATCTTGTATATAAAGATTAAACTTCCGTGTTTGAGATTAAAAGAGAGAGAGAGAGGTTATAAATGATTAAACGTGAAGTAAGGCGAGGATACTTAATAGCTGAATATTGTAATATTAGAGTTGACGATTTGTTAAATAGAAATTAAACTAGACAAGGTTGCTAAAAAAGAGAATTAGAAGGTATTGCTTGGATCTGCTTCGAGGATCTGTTTATTTAGTCTTCTCGTATCTCGTCGGCCTCGCTATTGTAATTCATATTTAGAATTTGGGTGCATCTCTGTTGTTGTTTGTTGTTACTTATGCCACCTGTCTGACGTAGTCAGAACGAGGCCCACGAAATTCATCATGGCAACGGGCTAGAAATACGCCTGTCGTTAGCCGAAGCTTTGAGCCCATGTAAGTGACAGTATGGTTTTGCTCACGATAGATGGCGACACCATTCGGACCCACTGATTTAACGAGCACGTGCTCCATGTGCACTCGGCGGATATTTGGTGGCATCGAACAAAGGCCTTCCGGTCTGACGTCGGATGCTCTAACCACTAGGCTACCCAGGTTAATAGACTTTGCGATGTCGTTGATATTGAAGTTATTTTGGAATATGGCTAGTCTTTTCCTTCCGACCTCCCCACACTGAAGGAAGAGATACCTCTTCCCTCACAACAGTAATCTCAAGCCCCAGGCAGCGGACCGGTCCGTGGATCAAATGGTACCGTGCCGCCCAAGGAACATAAAATTATTTCCATTTTATTTATTATTATTGCTAAGTAATGGGTCCGTGATCCATTTGTCAACAAATCAGACGAATCTAGCATGTCTGCAGAGCCGCTTTTCCGCTTAGGCACGCAAGGCACATGCCTAGGGCACAAAAGATTTTGGGGTGCAAAAAATTGAAGGGTGAAAAAGAGAAAAAGTAAAATTTACAGCTAAAGTACCACGAGTCACGAGAGAAGCATTTCTGTTCGTGAGAGAATAAAGACTGAATTGAGATCTACTATGAAAAAAGAATAGCTTAACAGTTTGATGTTGCTATGCACTCAAAATGATATAAAATGATTGATTAAAATGATGTCCTTAATGATTTTGCAATGATCAAAACTCAAAGAACGTAGAAAGTTCATTGGGGCACATGATCTCATAAGAGGTCTTTATCCCCTATCTTCAAAATTGGTTGTTGACGTTACTGTTTAATTTGCCATGTTAGATTTGAGGTAATAAAAATAGAGATGAAAAATTTGAAAATTAAGTTTAATAATTAAAAATTAGGATCGCAACCTTGAGAATAAAATATATTGCTGGAGCCTTTGGTTTGTTTGCGTTGTGTTGTGTATGGGGTATGAGAAGTTAAAAAGGTAGTTATGAAAGTCTATGTCAGCCGAAAACAGCCTCTGAGAACAGAGTTTTAGAACAGCCGACTAAATCTTGGAAAAACTCAAAGAAAAACATTTGTTGTACAAGTAGAATGACAATGACTCAACAAAGAATAAAGATGCCTAAAAGTAAAAGCTAGTAAAGCAATAAACGATGAAAAGATAACCAACAAGCTGAAAACAGTTCATACAACAATGGTACTCTGTACTATTCTTGCAAACGATTTTATTAATATACTGTACTAATTTACAAAAGGGTATGTGGGTGTTCCGTGATGCTGTATGGCAGGGGTGGCCAACCAGCGGCACGCGTACCACAATGTGGCACGATGGAGTTGTAACAAAGCCACGCGAGAATTTACTGAAAATTTTTAAAGTTTTTGAAAAGAATAACCATTTTTTATTAGAAAACGAAATATTAGCCATTTTTCAAGATTAAGAATTTTGAAAAGATAAGAAACCATTTCTCACAATTTTTGGGGGTTGTCTCAGAGACCAAAAAACTCAGAATTTGTTAGTGAATAAATGTTTCTGCTACAAACATGATCAAATAAATATCTCTCAAAACTAGCTGATGTATACCTGTAATAACCAAATTTTGCTAGCATTTGCAAGAGTTAATCCTAATACAGATTTGGTAAAAAAAATAGTAGTAATTCAAAAGCCACATAAGGAAATACTGAATGTTTAACAATTAGTTTGAATTAAATGACTAAGTTGCTCATTTTTATTTTATATATACCTAACTAATTGATTAACTTGTAAAAGTTTATTAACAGTAAAACCTAAGTTTGTATTTTCGTCTTATTTAATATATTACTTTAAATTTCGACTCTATGGAATTGCATTAAAAAATATGCTACTAGGGTAAAAATCTCATAATAAGCCTATAAGTAACATTTTTTCACTTTTGTATATTTGTTTGTTGAATAGCTGGAAGTGGCAGCATAATTATTTGTTTTATCAAATAGTGGCACTCTTCCCAAAAAGGTTGGCCATCCCTGCTGTAGGGTAAGAAATGAACAAGAGTGCCAAACATGCCACTATTCTTTCCTTTCGACTGCCAGTCCGGGACACGGCGGGTCCATAGATGGTGGATAATGGAAAGATTCAAAAAGCAAAAACAAGAAAGGAAAAGAGAAGAGAGTTCAGGGAAAATCCTCAGGAGTCAAAAAATGGAAGAAAAGTTGAGGAGGGTGCTCTGGAAATAGGGAGAGGCGTAAGAATTTGAAGTTCTAGGGCTTAGGATGTTAAAAACGGCCTGCATGTCTATGCAAGAAGATCAACTGCTGGAGATTGCAAATGACGTCAGTCTTAAAATTACGTTCGAGACAACAACTCAGTTGGTGTTCTGGATTAAAGTCAAGGCGGAATACCCTGAGATGCCATCACAAAATACCTATTGCCATTTCCGACAACTATCGACCCTTCTACACAGTGGATCTCCAATACTCCGACCACTCGGACATAACCCACGTGTAGCTAGCCTCGGCAGCATCAGTCATACAGAATCCTTAAGACATCTAATAAAGTCCGTGGGGGGGGTAGTAGGAGAGGGGTGCCAGCTCAGGTGTCGTCCTCGTCACTTGCACATGGTTCAAAATTGCGCGTTCCGTCCCCAAAAGACCTCGTGTAGCTGAACAGGGGGACGTTAATATTCACTCACTCACTCACCTCGGCCACATAGCACAAACCACATACATCACAATCAGTGGCTCACACAAGGGGGGGGCGTCCTGGGGGTCCGGCCCCCCCTTTCAAAAGCCCTTGATTTTTTTCGATTGATTATAATTCTATGTATATAGTACGTAAAAATTGTTAAGTATTTGTTCTTAATAGTTAATTTTATTAATTAATGCTAATTATTCATTTATTAATTTTTTACAGTTTTTTGTTCCCGAAAATCGACAAAATTAAAAGAATACGTTGGGCGGCGTATTGAAGCACGGTACGAGAACTTTCGACTTGGACCCCCCCCCCCTTGAAAAATTCCTGTGTGCGCTACTGATTACAATTAATTCCGATCAGCTTTGAGGCGAAAAAAAGAACTTATTTACAATTTAAATTCTTCTAAAAAAGAGTTTGTACAAATTAGCAATAATTTTCTAAAACTACATCAAGAAAGTGAGAGAGAGATAACAGTAATATTTGTTTATAAACTTGAAATTCCCGACTGGGAAGAAGAATTATAAATCAAGTTTAACAAAGATATAACAAACAAGATTGTAATTGAATATGCACAGGAATTTATAATTTTTCTGATTTAAGAACTAAATTTCAAATGTGATTAAATATTTTTATAATTAAAATCCATCTTGTTTTTTTATTCACTGACATACACTTGATAATGAAAATTTTCAAATAAGTTTAATTTGTTTTGTTCTCTTTTCTTATCATTTACTCCTAAAATAGTGATAAAATATTTCAATGTAATTGATGATTTCACATGAATATTTTCAAATTTTGAAACGTGACATAATATGTTATATTTAAAACAGAACATCAGAATTAATAGACGAAAAATAAAATTCTTCTCAAATTTGATTTTATTTGCTCTCTCTCTCTCTCTCTCTCTTTGACCCTTCCTCCTAAAATAAAGCATAAAATAATAAAATGGACTTTTTGACGTTTATGTGTTTAAAATTATCTCATTTCTATTAAAAGAACACTTTTTTTTCAAATCCCACTATTAGTTCACTCTCTCTCTCTCTCTCTCTCTCTATATATATATATACACACACAGTAGAACGTCGTTTATCCGAATCAATTGGGACCGGACACCGTTCGGATAAGCGATTGTTCAGATAACCGAAAGCCGAATGCGATACATGCAGTATATGAAACGGACACTATACGAAGATTGAAAATCATCACATGCGGGAAACGTGCTTGAAGAAAAAGCAAAATAGGGGCAAAATGTCGCAATTTTACCTTTATTGTGGAAAATAATTACTTATTTTTTGCTGTACCGTTGTACACCTTCATTTTTTCGCTGCAAGGTCTCTGATTCTCTTGAGCAGCAGTAGTTGAGTAGGACAGCACTCTGATTGCTGTTCGTACCACTCATAGCTGTCTCTAACGCAGCAAACGTTAGAGGCAGCTATGGGTTGGTACGAACAGCAATTGATGGACCCTTGCTACTTTCCTTGTTGTTGTCCTCGTCTTCATCCGTTTCATCGTCGACACTGTCGGATTCTTCTTGCACGGAAGTCACAATCTCGTCATCATTTAGCATTTGAAATCCACAGTCTTCTGCTTCGCATGCCATCCAGGTTTCTACATCAACAAAACTTAACAAAAGAGCATGTATACACCCCTCACTTGGAAACAAACTGACCTAATATTCCGCGCAGATGTTTACCAAATCACACAACTGAAATTCCCCAAATATTCCTCACCTTGGATTTTCCTGTCACTTTTGGCCTCACGCGAAACAACTGTTGAGATTTGCACTGTTCGAAAACGTATCCGGATTTTGGTTTGGATATTTGACGTTTCGGATAATAAACGTTCGATAAACGACGTTCTACTGTAGTATATATCTTGTTCAAATTTTCTATCGTTAATAAAATACTTCTTATTCATCCACTGAAGTTCAAATACATTTTTTAAAACTTGTAGTGGATGAAAGAACATTTTTTTCAAATATTAATTCATTAATTAAATTTAACTAACAAAAATAAAACATTTCTTTGTTGATTTATGTAGGAATTGACTATGTTTTTTTATATTACTCATTTTTCTAATTGACTTGGACGCGGAAAATATTTATAGACCACGGAAAATATTATCATATGTTTATCGTTTCATATTGAACTCATTCTAAGTATTACTAAATTTTTCAGGATATATTTTGTATTTTCAGTTTACAAGATTTAAAAAAAAATTATACACATTCTTAATCTATACAAAAAGAGCTTTCAAATGATAAGAAGTGAAGAACACCTTATCAACGCTCACTTCCTCGGCGTGGCGGGGGTATAGCTCAGTGGTAGAGCATTCGACTGCAGAT
Organism: Trichonephila clavata; assembly: GCA_019973975.1. NCBI lineage: Eukaryota > Metazoa > Arthropoda > Arachnida > Araneae > Nephilidae > Trichonephila > Trichonephila clavata. Next base: position 71,363 of record BMAO01022536.1, read on the forward strand.
CGAGAGGTCCCCGGTTCAAACCCGGGTGCCCCCTTTATTTTAAATTTGCCCATTGAAGCTTAATTTTGAATTTATTACTTTCTTTTTCATTTGTGGGAAAATCGTTTTAATTTTAAAACAGAAAAATTTCTCCACTCTCAATTCAATTTATTAAGCTCGTGAGCTTTTTATAAGGCATTGTCCTAGAATTGAAGTAGGATAAATTCGATATTTCTCTACTTTCTCGTATTCAATATAAAACTAAAACTGAAATTAAAAAAAGAAACTAGCATTATTTATCATTTATTCACTTAAACTTAAAAGTAATCCATCCATCGTCTAAATCGCATGCAATCAATATAAAAATAAGAACTTTAAATTTATAAAGATAACATTCATCATTTATCCATTTAATAATGCCATCCATCATCATTTGTCCAGTTATCCATTAATCTTATTCATCATTTAAGTCATTCTATGTGTGAGGTATTCTAAAATAATATAATTTAGAAAAAGAAAACAATGTGTGTTGAGGAACACACACACACAACCGGAAAGACCAGGAAGCGGGATAATAAGTTGAAACTACGAATAATAATATAATCTGCACTTAAAATTTTTTTTTGTTCTAGATTTTTTTAAAATTAAATTTGGAAGCGATTCTTAATAGCTCTGGTTCGTTCTTCACGAATAATTTTTTTAAAATAAAATTCATCAATCCAGCAAAAAAGAATGATTTTTTTAAAGAGTACTAAACCCGATGAGAAAAATATTTCAAAAATGTATGTTTTTAAATGAGGATCAATCTTTCAATAATTTTCAGCAAATAAAAATTTAGAAATGCAAGAGTGATTAATCCCTTGGCATATAAATAAGACAGAATTTGATGCACACTTTCCCTTTCTTCGGGAGTGCGAGACAGTTTTTGACGTCTCCGAGACGTGAAAGTCTACAATGGCAGATGAAATTAAAGACGTCTGCCAAGAAGGTTGTTGAAATTTGTATCAATATCTAAAGCAGATGCTACTTTTTTACCATTTTGAGGCTATGATTGAAACCTTTTATCAGTTCTATATTCTTTCAGAAAACACAGTATAATTTATTTAATCTTTCAAAAACTTGAGAAATATTAAAACTGTTAGTCCGAAAAATATAGCTAACAACGTTAACTTTCTTTAGTATTTCTCACCGTAAAAAAAACTATCATTCATATAAAATTAAATTTTAAAGTATTTTTTTTACTAAAAATAGGGGCTGATTTTTGTAACGTTATTTAATTTTTTCGAGAGAGCGGCAAAAATCTCTCCTAGTTAAATATTAACCGGAGTTGTGAGCTCTAGTCGGATAACCCACTCGTAAATGACAAAAGTTACTATGTTAATTTTGAAACATGCCTTTTTAAAACTGACCAGCGTTTATTTGAGGCTGGAAAAAAATGATGAAGCTCTTAAGCAATCAAAATTTTTTGTTTCAAATAAATTGTAGTTCGCAACTTTAATTACGACAAGGTTCAAACTGTGATTACAATAGGACACACAAATTCTCCGTGTTTAATATCTAATATTCGTTTTTTTTTCGCACACCGCCATGGTTAGGGATAGCAATATCGGACCAAAAGCTCAATATCGACATTCGGTATTTTTTAGATCTTAATACCAGGATACCGGTTTTAATAGCGGTGGTAGGAATTTTAGAAAAAGAAAGAAAACACAGGTGTTCCTTTGTTTTATTTGACAGTTTTATTAGAGAGTGTAAATATCGCAAAAAAAAAAAAAATTATTTGTAACTTATAAATTATAACAGTATATAAAGAATCACAAAAATGTGTAAAAATATCACTATTCAGTATGTGGTACGACTACAAGTTTTTGAAATGTGATCTTAAAAAACAATGCACCAGTTGTACTGTCATTAAGCCTAGAACGTAATTTTGCGCAAAATCTAGCAGCTGTCTAAAACACTTCTTTAGTATCTACGCTAGTGGGTGGTACTGTTAGCAATGCGCGATATACTTTTTCCAAGTATTTACCTCTAAATCCCTCTTTTTTTCAAATAAATCGATTTTTCGTCGGATGGTTTTGGATATAGCTAATTTCTGTATTGTATTTTGTTTTGTTGAAATTTTTTTAATTATTGCTAATTCTAACTTTTGTTCAAGAGAATTCCTTTTCACTATCGACGTTAGTGTTATCATCATCTTCGATAAATGTACCGATCTATTCGGTATCACGGTATACCGGTATTGCAATCCCTTCCTCTCGTGTTTGAACAGTTGTCGTATCCTTGACCGCATAAATTACTAATATCTAAGCCATTTTCCTTCAAAGTCTTTAATAAGAATGTTGTTCGTCCTTCGCCGTCATATCTGTTTCAGAACAAAATACTAAAAATCTTTCTTCAATACTCACTTCTAGATTTTCTAAATAAAGGTATCTCATACAAATTGATACCTGCTCTTGATGTCTAGTACAAGGGGTATGATCAAGTAAAATAGAAAAATACTTACATCTGTTTAATCTTACTTCAAACTAGATCTCAGGCAAACGTGTGCGTGCGTGTGACAACAAATAATTTGGTTTCTAAAATATATTTAACGTCAGTTAAATATCACGATTGTACCACTTTAGATTGTCTGTAAGCCAATGATTCTCAACCCCTTGTGTCGCGGTACTTTTATATGCCACCAAATTTTTTTTATAAAACTATTAATTAAATTCTGTGGGGAAAAAATAAATAAAATCCGGAACCGAATCATTCGGTCCTTTTGTAGAAAAAACTAAGAGTATTCGTAGTATATTTAACTAATCATTTCGTGGATAGATGGTTATAAAAATTTTTTGTTGGGTTGATAATCCATTTGTGAAAATGTATACATCAGTATATGAATTAACTCTGTGACGGATCTATACGCGACCTTCAACTAACAAGTTCTTTTGGGAATTCTTTTGGGTCACCAAATTTTAACCAATCTTCTCCTAAAAGAAGGAAACGTGATAGGCAAATTAAGTTTATGAAAAAATTCCTTCTTCGCGAGTTTAAGAGTTAGTGAATTGTGAGTGGATTAGAAGTGAAGTGAATAGTGAATAGTTAGTGAATTGTGAGTGGATTAGAATTGAAGTGAATAGTGAAATGTTAGTGAATTGGCAGTGAAGAGAATAGATAAACAAAATGTAAAAAAGTCAGAAGATTAGATAACAAGAGATAACAAGATAGTTACAAGGTGAAGCTTACCAAAATTGGTTTAAGTCCTTGTAAAAGATCATAACCCCGAAGTGTTAGAGTCTAGTTGGATAGAGTAGAAGACTGCATAAGTTCAGGTACTGTCACCTTATATTAAGTTGATGTTTAGAGTGTTTAAGTAGTAGTGAGGACGTAAAATACGTAAGCTCTGTGTAAAGTAATATTAAGGAAGAACCGAATTATTGAACATATTCTCTCCAAACGCGAATCTCGTCTCTTCTCTCTATTGCTTCACTGCATTATCCTATTTAAAGTGTTATTTGGGTTTGAGTTGATTATAGTGAAAAATAAAATAATTGGAATTCATCATGTCGAAGGATCCTTTAATTCCTTCCACGCCTTTAGCTGGGTCACAGGGTAGAAGGGATTTAAACTCGTTTCAACTTTGAACGAAAAGGAAAAACTAATTTCGAACTATAATAATGCAGATTTAATTTCAAAACATCCTGAAGAGTCAATTAACTCATTTTGAAATAAAATTAGAGGTGATTATCTCACAATAGCTACAGAAGCATTAAAATATTGTTACAATTTTCTACATCTTATTTGCGTGAATTCGGATTTTCAGCATAAACAAATATAAAAATGGAAAAAAAATCTAGACTTTTAAATGTAGGTGACGAAATGAAATTGGCATTATCATTTTTACGACCCAATATAAACGAAATTATCAAAAATCATCAAGCTCCAATTTCACATTAAACGTATTCTTATAATTAATTTTTAATTAACTGTTCAATAAACATTTTGCTATCTTTGTCGTACATATTAATAATTTAACATTGAAAATTATTATCATAAACTATTATACATACACTTTTTCCAGAAAAGTCAAATTCTTTTAAACTTATTTTATTGTTAGTGTGCCGCCAAATTTTGAAATTGTTAAAAGTTGAGAATTACTGCTCTGTAAGAAATCGAAAGAATGAGTGCCACCATATCCTCAAATCACATTCTAAGGAGAAGAAATCAAGGAGATTGTATTAATTGAAGAATAAACGTATATATAAACCACACTAGGTCATCAAAGCATAATCACTCTTATCACTTTAATTACAAGATAGCTTCTGATAATGAGAAAGAGAAGATACATAAGGCTTGCTGAAATAATTTTTAAGTTAAAAGAGATTGATCTAAAGATAAATTTCTTTGAACTTCAAGGGAAAAATGGAGCTGATTAAAACACCAGAAAGGGGGGCTTCGGCAATTTAATTTATTGATGATTTTATAGTTTGTCTGACTTTTCTGGGAACTCAGGAGTAATTAATTGAAAGAGATTAGCTGGAGCGTTTGAGAAGTCAACGATAAGGGACTTAAAATTGATGGAAATCTTGGTTAGACAGTGTAGATTGTTTGTCGACGGCTTTAGCATGATGCCTTAAATTTTTTGAATTAATCTTTTCAAATATTATTAATAATTTTTTTCCAAAAATATTTAATATTTATGAAAGAAATGTATTTTTACTTTATTAACGTTACTCTCAGATTCTAGGCAACAGTTTACTAAAGTTGGAGGTTAAATTTCTAAAAGCCAATGTTATATCGCATAGAAAATAGCGCAATTTAATGCACAGTTCCAGTTTTCCAGTGTACATTAAATTACATCTATTAATGAAATTAAATTTGTAAGGAATTCTATCACTTCAGGATTTACAACCATTCTTATTTATGCTATTGTTTAAGCATCTGAGTATCCGAAGAAAATCAGATTGTTATGTTAGACTTAAAAGTCCTTTATTAGGCTTAAAAGCCATATGTTAGTGATTTTACACAACTATTTATTAGTAGCATTATAGTTACTTGACTGATTTCCATCTCAAGAATCCCCCTGTCCACCCCTATTTTTAAGAAAATTTTTAAGTAAAAAAGAATATTTTTCTTTTATCTTTACAAAAAAGCAAAAATTTCTTTACATGAACTAAAAGACATAGCAAAAGAAATTAAAGAATGAGTTGTTTATTTATGGAATTACTTAGAATTTAATTGCTTCAAAATAACCAATGCGCTCATTATGACCTACCTTACTTTGAACGTCCTGGTAAAAAATTTTACTCAAGAATTTTAAGCAGCAATGCAATTAATTATAAATTAAGAATAGGTATAATTTTATTAGAAAAGATTTTACATCAAAGGTATTCCTAGAGTAATTATTTTTTAAAATTAAATTAAATAAGAAAGGGTAAATTATTTTGGGTGCATTAAATCATATATTTTATTTATTTAATGAAATTGCAATTTTTTAAAAAAAATCCACATATATTAATTTTTTTTTCTATATTTTACTCCTACAATACTGGATGATGTTTAACTTTTCATTTACTAAAAATTTATATTTCTAACAGAATAGCAATTATATTAAAGGTTTTTACTGTAGAAAATCGTTATTTTAAAATCGCTTATCATTCTTTTAGACATCTCCAGTGTTGCCGAGACCCGACTTATTTTCAATTTAATTCATCCGTGTTCTAATCAAAAACAAGAAGTGTGATCTTACTATAATGATTTATGTTTTTTTATATATCTAGCAAAAAATAATGTAACAAAAAGTTATTCCTTTTTTAAAATATAAGAGACACAGAAAAAAATGTAATAAACTATTTTATTGAAAGCCAAAACTTTCTACAATAATTTTTAAAATCTATTGAGGTGAAGCTATTGACAAAAAAAATCACATAAAGAGTCACTATCTCTTTAATAGAGTCACTATCTCTTTAATAGAGTCACTATCTCTTTAATAGAGTCACTATCTCTTTAATAGAGTCACTATCTCTTTCACAAAGAGTCTCTAACTCTTTCACAAAGAGTCACTATCTCTTTCACAAAGAGTCTCTTTCTCTTTCACAAAGAGTCACTATCTCTTTCATAAAGAGTCACTATCTCTGCAATGAAGAGTCTCTATCTCTGCAACAAAATCGCTATTTCTATAATGAAGAGTCAATATCTTTGTATAATATCACTGACATTGAAGTTTCTGAGCTTCTATTCTTGAATTATATGTTGTTATGATGCTAGCGGAATTTTTTGTGCCATTACTGAATTAGTTTTAATGAATGGTTGGAAATTCTTGCGTGTGTGTGTGTGTGCATTTTTATTATGATCCAATGTTATTGCGCTGTCTTTAAGAGGATTGTCAAGTTCTTTTGAGTATTCGTCAGTTTTAGAGGGAAATTATTTGCTATCAATATGACATCACAGCGCCTGATATCTGCAGGAAAATTTAACAGTTGATCAGAGTGCTGGCATAGGATTCTTCTTCAGTTAATAATTTTCAATGGTATGGTTGAAATCTTCAAAGTCATCGTTGGCAATCACAGGCTTCAGCTTTAGAAGGCTGAACAATGCAATCCAGTGTTATTCCTGTGCTGGCATTCTTTTTCTGTTCAGGAGTTCACATTTTGCAGTATCCCAGAAGAAGAATATATCCAAAGGAGTAAAACATGTAAGACATGTCGCAGTAATATATCACTTGCAACATATTAATGATCCAAAGAAGCATGACAGAAAATGCATCAAACAATGATTCTGCCTTTGCCAATGACTTATATATCATAAGCTCATACTTTGGAGTTGCATTTTTGCAGTGCTCTAGAAAAAAAATATATCCTACGGAATAAAACATGTAGGACATGTCGCAAAAATAAATCACTTGGAACATATTGATGATCCAAAGAAGCATGACAGAAAACGCACCAAACAACGATTCCGCCATTGTCAATGATTTATGAAGCCAAAACTTATGTTTTCAAAAAAGATAACGCAGTGATCAAATAACAACTTCACTTTGTTCGCTCAGACTTTAAACTGAAATTTTTTTAAAAATAACAATATGAGTAAAATAGCTGGGGCATTTGTTGCGATCTTATATTGGTTGAAACAATAGAACAGTGTTGTTGCTTTGTTCAAATAGCTAAATTAGATGGACGACAATGGTGTTGTAACAATACAAACACGTAAAGAAACAAACCTATTTTTTAATATAAATATATATTCCTTTTTTACTGTAATTAATTATATTTTACTGTAAAAAATATTTAAAGTCTAAGAAATCTAATTTAAATGTATTTTTTTATTGAAATCATGTTTACATATGAGTGTTTTGTTAAATATCATTTTATGTAACATAGATTGGAGTCCTAAAGTTAAAAACTATCGAAAACAAACAATTAAATTAATTTAGTTTAAAAATAAACTAAAAATGAAATCACAAAATTCATGTTAATTGAAGTAAAAAACCAACCAGAAAAAAATAAAATAAAGACTTAGCCTCGATCAAACTATCATGAACAGAATAAAGGCATGTACTGTGTGAAAGAGAAAATATGAATATTCAAGCTTTAGCATAAACATTCATTTAAGTTGAAAAAAAAACTTTCCAAAGGAAATAAATCAAAAACCAAAATTTAACTAAGGAATTTTTAAAAAGGTAAAAAAGGTTTATAGTTACTATCAAATTATATCACAAATGCAAAAGTTGAACTGTAAACACTCAAACCGTACAGGCAAACCTAAAATGCAACTATTAAAAGAAAACCTCTTTTTAACGATTATCCGTTTAAAAACCGATTGTAATTTGCCAAATAAATATAATGATAGTGAAAATATGTAAAGACTAAAAAGACTCTTAAAAACTAGAGGGGTAAAAAACGCGTTCTGAGATAATACGTAATATGACGTCATGTTACGAGTTGAAAATTGCTTCAAAATAGCATTAAAAAAATCTAGAGGAACTAAAAAGAATTTTTTTGGGAGGTGCAAATTTTTTGGCTCATACTTTCAGAGTATCAAGAGTTCTGGGTACAGGGCACACACAAACTCTTTTATAAGCACATATTTTTCTTTCAGATCTTAATTCAAAGTTCAAAATCAAATTAATTTAAATAAACATAACATCTATAAAACAAATTAACGTTTAATTTTAACATAATTTGTAACCTACACTTATTTTAAAATAATGTCATTATAATAGGAATCTCTCTTAAGTGCATGGTTGACACTCAAATTTAAAGTATATTCTCTGATTAAAATACTTCAAGGATTTTACTGTAAAATTTAAAAAAAAAAGAAATATACCCTTTTGGATTCTAGAAAAAAAAAGTCTTCTAAGAATAGAGTAAAAGAAATAAATGCTACAAGATTTCAATAAATACTACAAGATTTTATTGAAAAAAAAATATCTAAAGTGCTTCAGAGATCTGTGAGAGATTCAAGAGACGTGAATTCAAATCTTTTTTCTAAAGAATGAAATCTATATTGAATAACATAGTGTTGTTCACTTAATGTTTAATGTTAATCTCCTGTTTTTTAAATTTATATTGGACTAACTGGTGCACCCATTCTTCGCAAGCGTGAATTGAAAAATTAAACAATACGGATTGAAGGATGAAGAAGTTTTTAACGAGTTAATTTTAAGTAAATTGCAAACTAAGCAAAAAAAAAAAAGTTTTTTTGCATATCTCAGCTGAACAAAAAACCATATTTGTTAAATTTTAAGTCTGAAGGTCTAATAGCTGATCAAAAGAGTTTTCTATAAAATTTATAACGCCCCGTAACTTTCTTGTGGGTCGATTTTTGAAACACCTTCCTAAGCTAATCTCTGCTCAGCAAAAGTAAAACATTGTTACAAATTTTGTGTAATGAACCCTTAAAATAGTGTAAATAAATTATATCTGGATGTATAATACGTTAATATTACTTTCTGTTGTATTTAATTTATGTTAAAATTGTAATTTTCGCACACAACGCCGTTCCTTACTTTATGGCGATTCAATGGAAACAGCGAAATGGTGGTGATAGAGCCAAGTTGGCATCATTTTTGGCGACCACGTTGGCAACTTGGCGATTGATTGAACGGTGATGAAGTTACTTTGCTGTAGTGCCACTTGGTGGGGAGCTGCAACTAAGAGGGTAGCACAAAAACACTTTCTCCACACAAAAAAATACATATACATGCCAATTATCATAGTGATAGGTTGAACGGTGTTAGAGTGAAGCGATTTCACATGTACAAACATCCATTTTTTTA
>BMAO01022537.1:0-35585 GCA_019973975.1 Trichonephila clavata
CGATGCATCGATACATCGATACATCGGTAAACACCGGTGTAAACGCTACATCAAAAAAACCGTTGTTTTATTTCTATCCAGAATGATGCATCTCTAAACTAGTGCAGCCATAAATACCATTTCGATGTAGCCATACACCGAAGATTCGAATGTAGAGCTGAGCTTCATTCCGATGTAAGTTTGACAAAACCGAGGGAGGAAAAACCGGTTTTGTATCAATCGCGTCTGCAGAAAAACCGAAAATCGAGAGGTGAGAAATGAGCGATTTTCGGTGTCACGTGGGGAATGCTGGAGACAAACCTTTGCGCCTGGTCTAATGTAGATGTAGCGATGAGCTTCATTTCGATTTAGGGTTTTCTTAGCTGCTCGACTTCAAACCGATGAAAAATAAATCGATTTGACGTTCATCGTGTATCACGGTGTTCGGTGTTGTGTTGCATCGCTTGTATCAGCACGTGGTGAATAGTTAATTCAGACCAGCGACCGATGTACAAGTCTGCAGTCCAGAGTGGAAATATTTTGATTTATTTGCAAACATCGCCAACTGTTACTGTCATTAAGATAAGCATTTTTTATGTTTTGATTAAAACCTTTCTGATATGTATTATGAAAAAAAATGTTTATGTTTGATTAAGGTGTTTAAGGGGAAAAAATGTTACTTACTTAACAAAATAATCAATCCCGCGGCAGATGTTTTTTTAGAGTAATTTTTTTTCTTTCTAAAATTATCACGTCTGTCACATGTGCTTTTTTCAATAAATGAATTTTATTTTAATATTTAAAGCAAACTAGACAACTTTATTTTTATGGGAAAAGTATTTATCAAGGAATTTCGTTTTCGGTTTGGCCCGTAGGCGGTATCAAATGTAATCTTTTTTTGCTAATGTTTTATAATTTTGTGGTTAGATATCTGATTTAAATTGAGTGGATTAAACCACAAATTTTTCTTAAGTTTGCCTAAATAAATAAATAATCCGAGCTAAACATTTTCGCAGGCTTCAATTTTTTTACAAATATTATCTTTGATATACTTTATCATAAAAATAATATCTTCCGAGTAATTTATTGAATGTGTTTCCTTTATTTGTAGAGGTACAGTACAGCATCGATAATCCGGCATCGTCATGACCGACTTTATGCTGGAAAATCGACTTTTCTGATTATGGGTGGTATTGGGTAAAAATAAATAAATAAAACGGCAATTCGCAAAAATCGATATTTAGTTAATAGAACCTCGAATACTTGATAATAAAGACCGAATTTCTGAAGTATTGAAAATAAAAATACGGTATAAAGTCCGAAATCCGGATGTCTAATATCCCGAATGATCAAATTATTACAAGACATTTTTTTCCAGAGGTAACGGAAAAAAGGGATATTCTCGCAACATTACAGTGGGTAAAATTGATTTGCTTGTGACATCTGTATTCAATAATTATCAATTTAATTCCTTTTGTAGGAATCTCCTATGATAAAAGTTGTGTGAATAAAAAAAGATGTCAGTTGTTCATCGAACATTAGAATGTCCAGTATTTTCTCAACTGCTTCCAAAGAAGAAGTCAAAAAGTCGAGCTTGGGAACATTTTGGGTTACCAGCGAATGAAAGTGGACAAATTGTTTCTGAAGATATAGCAGTTTGCAAACTTTGTAGGTCCCCAGTTTCAACAAAACGTGGAAGTACATCTAATTTATTTGGTCATCTGAGGCTTCATCATCCATTAAAGTTTTCTGAAGTTTCTAATAAAAGTAAAGTAGTCACGGCGAGAGTGCAATATTCTCCATTTTGTGCTGCTGTTGATGAGTCAACTGATGAGCCGCAACCATATTGAAACATGGCTGTATCTGAATCCAATCAATTTAACTTTGTTGACAATCTAGGCATAAAAGACAAAAGTTTATGACTGATTTTAAACGGTTGGATGACCAAGCCTCTAAACGTACTACTGACTCAGCAACAAATTTTTAGTGTGCACTATGCAGCCATACAACCTTGTTGATAGAAAAGAATTCATAAATATGGTGAAGGTCCTTAACCCTCGTTATAGCTTACCTGGATGAAAGCACTTTACTGCTACAGCAGTTCCAAAACTCTATAATGAAGTCAGGGACAAGATTAGGCAGGAGAGAGAGAGAGAGAGGAACTATCATTAATAAACAAAGATACAATTTCTGTAACAACTGACTGCTGGACCTCTATAGCCAATACACCATACATCACTATTACAGTACTTTTTATCACATTAGAGTGGCACTGAAATCAGCAATGTGCAGCATTTTGATGACGATCACAATGGTAAGAACATTGCTGAAGTTTTGAGGAGTATTTTAAATGATTGGGGCATTGATGTCCAGAACATAATGTCAATCACTACTGACAATGGGGCGTAACATCTTAAAATCAATTGAAGAACTCAATTTAGAGAATGCTCATATTTCTTGTTTTGCTCACAATATAAACATAGGGTTAATCACTCTTTGGAAATTCCTGTATTGAAGAGAGCTATTGAACGGCTTAAAAAGTTGCAAAATGCATTTGCAATGAGTTGGAAGATGAAGAGAGATCTCCACAAAGCCCAAGAGTTACTACAAATGGAGATAAAAACACTTCCTTCTGCTTGTCCAACTCGATGGTGGAGCAATTTAAAATTAGTGAAATGATTTCTGGAAAATCAGCTACCATTTGCAAAACCCTTTTAGAGTACTCAAATAAAAAGCATTTGATGCTAGAGGGAAATGAATTTCAGCCTTAGAAGACTTCACAACAGCGACTGAGTTATTAGAGGACATAACAAGTTCTTTGAGCGGCGAACAATATACAACAGCGTCAGCTGTACTACCTTTATATATGAAAATAAAAATAATCTTCAAAACAAGGATGAAGACAGTTCGCTACTTAAAAGTATCAAATCAGAAATTTTAGAGTCCCTTAAATAAGTATGAATCTCATCCCATGTCATCAAATTTACAGTTATCAACTTGTGTGATCCAAGATTCCGGCTTAACTTTATAGGTCTCCCGAAGAAGTAAAGAAATTAGCTGTTGCAAAAATGAGGACATTTATACAACACAGAAGACATCTAATCCTGATAATTTTAAAAATATTGAAACTAGGACAAAAGAACAAAACAAAAGAAAGGATTGGCTAAATTTTTTGATGTGTTCGGTTCAAACAGTAATTCAGAAAATACAAGGAATCCTTTCCAGGAAGCTGAAAAAGAGCTCAATGAATATTTATCTATGCCTAGAGTTTCATTCGAACAGGATTCCCTCGATTGGTGGAAGGTTCACTATGAATCTTTCCCATCTCTGAAAGTTCTAGCCAGAAAATATCTGTGTATTCAGAGTTCAAGTGTGGCCTCTGAAAGAGTTTTCAGTTCAGGTGGAAGCTTTATAACAAGACAAAGAGCTTCCCTTCTCCCTAAGCATGCAGAGATGCAAATTTTCCTTAGTCATAATAAAAATATTTTTTGCATTTTCAAATTGTATAGTACTTTTTTTTAATTTTGAATGCCTTTTTTAATTCTTTTACAGGTTCATTTTTATGTTTCGACCTGTTTCTGTTAAATTATCTTTCAAATTGAAGGTGTACCATTTTTAATTATTTCACTTATTAATAATTTTTTATATGGTCAATCATTTTATTTTTTAAATCTGTACAGAAAGCGGTGGCACATTATTATTTTTTATTTATAAAAGTTTTACATCGCAACATCACGTGGTAAAGTTGCCGATGTATCACGATGTAGAGATGTCTACATCGTCCAGCCCTAACTTGTAGTTATCCATTGCGTGTCATATGCAATATTATCTTTGTAAGTTCGATTAAATATTTGTGCTCTGGTAACACTAAAAAACATGTTTCATTATTATAAACTTTGCTTCTTAAGGTGTTTTACTATTATAAAGCTCAAATTAACTCATAAATATCTTTAAATACCTCTTTCCCAGGCTTAAGAAGAAAACTTTTATTGTAAAAGAGGTGTTTTTGAGAGGTGGTTCAAGATCTTACATCTTACATTTAAAGAATTTGTTGAAAATGTCATTTTTTTTTCAATAGATTGATGTATAATAAGCTTGGCTAGGAAATATGAAATTTATATTGTTTAAGCTTTAGTAAATTTCACACGTAAAAGCTTGCTGACTCGTTAAGCGTTGACACGTCACCCCAAAAGAGAGAGTATCCTACAATGTCGAACATTCGAACATTCCCGAGATTTTAACAATATTCATTCAGATTAGACTTAGGGGAACTTGTTTATTGGTATAAATCATTTTAAATGTAAGCACTAAAATAAATTTATTCCATTTTTTAGCTAGCATAACGAACGGGAGCTAATGTTGCTGTTGAGTAGGGAAGAATCAATAGTCACTGGTAAAACTGAACATTTTTTCATGTTAACTAGACAGTTGCATTGTCCAAATTTCATTACTCAGCAATAATTTTTTTCTTGGTGTTAGAATTTTTTTTCCGTCGTGTACCTTCTTATATTAATAACTCATTAGGGATATATATTAAAAGTTTTAAAAAAAACTCACTAAATATTTACTGATTTTCTAACCTGGAGACCTTGAAACATAGGCGAATGCTAAATGCTGTATAATCCTGAGAAGAAGACGTTCGAAAATTTATGAATTTGTTTTAAATTACCCTTATCAATATTCAAAGATTTTCTTTGTACCAGAAGTTACAGAACCTCTAAATAAAATCATAATCTCACATCTTAACTGTCCCTTATAATCTAAATTTTCTCTACAGATATCTTTAAAAGTTAATCTAATTGCATTTATCATCGTCCTTCCGAAGGACAGGTTTTCAAATTAGTCAAAAAAATTCATAAATAGTTTTTCTATACGTTTGCTTAAAGTGCATTGAGAAGTTGCTACAAATAGAATTGATAATATTTATATATTTTTTCATAGATTGATAATGACAAACACTACAATAATGATGAAATTCATTTGTCAAAACCTACAAGAAACAAACGGAGACGGCAGAGACCGGTTCTGCCGGCTGTTTGATGGCCGTCGGAAAATACGCCACCAACCACAATGGCGAGGTCTTGCTGTTTTGTAAGCTTCAACGCAGTTACTAGCTGCTGGTATAGCTCCTGCGAAAGTTTTCTTCTTCATAGACTCCCAAACTGCAATTTTAGCATTAAGCAGTAATACACCAACTAACTGCCTTACACAATTCAGTGCCAAACTACATTTGCGGAGATAATTTCATAAGGCTTGATTGTGGCCTTAAAGTAGGGTCCCAAGTCATATTGGGATCCCTGGCAATGAAACAGCTGACCAAAAAGCCAAGCTTTGAGCCGAGTTGTCTCAACTGGAAGTTCCATTGACCCTCAAAGAGCAAAGAGATCACATCCATAAACACTGGCAGATTACTGCCATGGCCCAAAACACCAAGAGCCTTGGAAAGCTATGGGAAATTCTGGTCACTGTAGGTCATATTCCGAGGCAACTGTTGAGAGCCAAGGTTGTTGCCTGTTTACACCTAACCCGGAACATGACTTTTTGGGAGTATACCTCCACTAGCTTGGCCTGTTTGCTAATGAGGTCTTCCCAGCCTGCGGAACTGCCAGAACGGATGGCGACCACCAGCTCCAATGCACTGGACTCTATGAATTCCCGACTGACGATGGCGTAAGTCGGTACTGGAAGGCTCGGCATTAAATAGTCAAGAAGAAAAGCAGGGTGTTGGATAAATAATAAAATTTGCCAACAGATTTTTTTTATTTGTTCGGTAATAGGCATCATTTTCTAATAATAAAACATTCAGTAATAACTCTAATTTTCTACTAAAATAAATCATAATTTATGAAAGATTATGGATATTTGTATAGAAACTAATATTCTTCGTTTGCAGCCCGAAACGGGAGTTATATTTTCAATCATATGACTATGAAAAAAGAATTACATCACGTTTATAAAAAACATTATTTATACGTAGAACGAAATTCAGTAGTTTAGTATATTCTATTATTTACTAATATTTTAATTTAGGAAATATATTATTAATGATTCTCTAGTCACATTCATCTTTCAAAGATAAACCATAAAAACAAAGGGGAAAAAATTAAAATGTAACTTTATGTCTTCAGTTATTTCTTTCAAAAATTACATTTCTACCCCCTCTTTATCTATCCTTATTGTATATATCGCAATAATTTTGTTGAAGGGTAACAAATAACATCAATCATTCTAAGAGTCAAAACAAGTCAATCAAGCTGCAGTGTTCAGAAAAAAATGCATTATTTTGTACTTTCAGAAGTCAGTCTATAAAAATTTTAAAAAAGTTATAGCAGTCATACAAGAATTTTTGACATTCTCAAGAATTTGATCCATCAAACTATTTTTTTCCATTCAACAATAAAGATGAGCCCAACATGATGTTACATCACGTATGTGATGTTGACTTTTCATTATTGTAATTCAATTTCGTATAAAATGTGTGGATTTTAGGATATTTCTTTTCATTCAAAATGACTCTTAAAAGTTCATATATGTTCAAATTTGTACATCGTTTTAGTTTCCCTTTGCTAATATTTCAGTTTATCAAATAATTATATTTTTAATAATATTCTCTTAAGTATTATAAAAAATGTATAAAACAATTTTTAAAAAAACATTTAAGATTGGTTTTATGGACTTCATTATCATTTGCCAATTATATTTTCTCTCTGTACTATAAAAAGTATAATATTTTCTCTCTATGCCGTAATGATGTAATAAATTTATTTATACATAAGGTTAGTTAATAAAATAAACTACATCCTTTCAACAGAATAGAGCAAGACCAGAGTTTAGACAAGTTTACATTTATGATGGCAAAGCTTTTTTATGAACGTTCAAAAAAAGTATTACAAAGTTTAGAACAATTATGAATAACAATCCATATGTAGAAAAATATAAAACTTTGTATGAAATTCAAAGTAAAACCCAATATCAATAAAGTATTTATAAGCCCTAAATATTATCCTAGAGTTGAAAATAAACCGTCATGCAATTAATTTGCTGCTATGATTTCGATGAAAGATAGTTCTATAGACAAACAGGTTGATGTCAGAGTTTATAAGAAGAGAGAACACAACTCTCAAATTCTGAATTTAAACTCTCCTCATGCAGATTCGTTGGTGAATTATGTTCATAAAAAAGTTTCTCCTGATGCTGTAATAAACTTTTTTATACATCAAGTATACTTGGTAAAAGTGATTCGTAAAAAGTTAAATTTATCTGAAAAGGAGCATCAAGTATACGAATTTTGCGAAAAAAGAACAAATGAGAAAGTGTACAAACGAAAGAAATTTTTGAAGAAGATACTAGTTGAAAATATACATCCCAAACAGTCAGAAAAACTTCGAAACAGAAAGCGAATAGAAAACTTAAGGTATCCAACTACACTAAAATCATGTTTTTGTTCTTCAAAAATTGAAAATTTTCTATGACTTTATTTTATAGACCATCTTATTAGCTGTATAAAAATACTAAGTTTATTATTTTCCGTTCACTAGGAAAAAAAGGGTACAAGTGTTTTAGTAAAAGCAGATGCCATAACTTTACGCAAGATATATATATGTAACCCATACTTTAAAATGCGTTTCACTCGAAATGTGTTTTTCTCAAAAAGCTCAAAGGGGGACAGTGATTGCTCAAAAAAAAAAAATTTAAACTAACTAACTGAAATTTTTTTTCGTATGTTCTGTATAACATTTGAAGTGTTTTGACCTTCCGATTTATCATTCACTGTTTCATTACAAAATTTACAGTCCTTTATGTGAATATAATCATAGTCTTTTTAAGCAATTTAATGTAATAACTATGATAAAAAGTGCACTAGTGTTTGTAAAAATTATCTCTTAGTATCTCTCTATCTATCTAAAAGTATCTCTTAAAGTATTATTTCAAAAAGGAATAGCAAAATAATACATCAAATTTGAAAAATTGAAAATTTGTTCATGAACTTTTTGTATAGAGGCAACCCCGTTTATGTAAATTTTACCCGTTTTTCCCATTTTAGTACTAATAATATATTTTTCTCTTCTCAATATAAGCCTTTTTTTTTTCTTAAAATGTGTGTACTAAATACACTCATGTTCATAAATTAAAGATAATGAAGTTCAGGCACGAAAGAGACAGGAGCAAAACAAATTTGATTATTTGTAAAGTCTATTTATTAAACAAAAGGTAAAGAGCAAAAAAGATACTATATGTTTGACATAATTAATAAAAATTGCATTTTTACTCCCTGGAGCAAATTTCAAAAAAGAACCTATTTACAAAAAACAGTATAATCATGGTTAGTATGATGGTTAATACGGAGTATGTCTCCCGGACGATGCAATACAGGCCTTAAACGCCTACGCATGCTGAGTATCAAATTATCAATCTGATCTCTTGGGAATATTACACCACTCATCAAGCAATGCCCTCCGAAGCTCCGGTAGACAGGTTGACGGGTGCAATTCGTCGGCCAAGCATATCCCACAATGCTCTATTGGATTCAAGTCCGGTGAGTATGCTGGCCAATCCATAAGGGTGATATCATCCGATTGAAGGCATTCGTCTACAATGTTTGCACGGTGAGGACGGGCGTTGGCATCCATAAACAGAAATTCAGCACCCATGGCGCCCCGAAACAAATGTACATGTTGTTCCAGAATGACATCCCGATAGATGTGGCCTGTCATCGTTACACTCTGAACATGCAGGTCAGTTCTGGAACCAAGAATAATTCCTCCCCAAACGAGCCATCCTGCACCACCGTAACGGTGTCTCTTGGTGGTAACGGTACCTGGCGCTCTCCATATAAAGTCCGGCGAGAATCAGACTGCAAACTAAACCTGACTCGTCGGAAAACATCACACAAGACCACTGTTGCGGTGTCCACAATGCATGCTCTCTACTCCAGGTTAATCGCAGGCGACAGTGAGTTGCGGTAAGGGGAACACATCTGACAGGCCTACGAGCATATGACCAATGTGCCCTAAGCGTCTGTACACGTCTGCTTGAAACTGTCGTACCGGTAGCTGAAGAGAGCTGACGAGATAGGTCTGATGCTGTGCTCCGTTGTTTTCTTCGGCAGTAACTGCCATATACCGGTCCTTATTTGGCGTTGTAACTCGGGGGCGACCCGTGCTGTAACATCTACTCACATTACCATCATCTTGGAATTGTTGCCAAAGCCTGGAGATAACACTCTGTGCGATTCCAAGTTCCTCGGATACTTGCAAGCTTGGTACGTCCACATTCCAGTCGTTCGACAATTCTACCACGTAAAAAATCATCCAAATGCTTCCTTTGGGCCATAAATATGCGGTTATTGCACTGAAAGGCTTTTAAAGCGCTTTGTGAACAATTTTACTTCTTTGCCACCATTCCTTATATACTCTCTCTTACACTCTCGTCATTGTGACGTACTATCGCGCCATCTGGTGGTTTCCTGTAATTTGCATATTCTTCTTCAAGATGTGTGTGATAATTCTACTGGTGAAATTTTAATTTTAGAGTTCATTTTTTGTGTGATTCTGAATTATCCTTAATTTATGGACATGAGTGTAAATCTAAAAACCCCCAAAAAATCTCCTTAACTCCATTTTTATTTAAAAAGTTGTCGCAAGTAGCTGGATAATTTAAATCCTGAATACAATTACCTCTCTTTTATAATTGAGTAATTACTATTTTATAATGAATATAATTGTATAAATCGTACAAGGTTCGCGTTTTCCGTTAGGCGTACATGAGGTACTTCTCTATTATTACATTAAAATAAATAAAATAAGCCCATATGAGAAAAGTTATATGATATTGTATAAGTGGTTTTGGATATGATACTCTAATGTAGGGGTATTCAAACCGTGACCCGCGGCCACGAATGGACCCCTCATAAGAATTTGAGGCAATTTAAAGAAATGTCTTGTCTGCTTTTTGCCGTTAGAACGCTATTTTTTTTGTTATTCTTTATACTTAAAATACTTCACTGATATGTTGGATATCTTTTTGAGATAAAATTTTCTAAAAATGAAGAAATTTTCAAAATTTTCATGATTCTTTAAATAATTTTAAATATAAAAAATTCCGACTGTGCATAAAATCTGAGAAATTTCCGGAAAAAATAGGTGGGCTCTAATCTTTAATAGGTTTGCATACACACACACACCAAGTATTTTAATTCGAATTCTATTTAACCTTTTTGAAACCGATTTATATATGCACACACAGATCTGTTTACACCATATTTTTCCATAGAATCAGTTGTAATCTTGTAAAACAAACCTCCCTACTCCTTACTATGTAAATTTTCTGACTACGATATTTTTTCGACAGTGTGGCCCATGGATTATTAAAAATGTATTATTTTGGCCCTGATCCCTACTCTAATAGAATATTTCAATCCTATAAAATTCATTCACTTAATGAATATTTCGAATAATTGGAAAATTCTAAATTTATCTTCCTCAAGCTCTTTATGTAGAGCCATAGTTTCCTAGAATCATTCCAAAATATCAATTTAAAACAAAGAAAAAGAACATAAACACTTAGTTTCCAAAAAATTCCATTGGTATAATATTTTTATTTGCTCTTAAATATATAACTAAGGAAAAGGCTTACCCCCAAACTAAAAATACACAAATAAATAAATAAAAAGAGCTACTATAAATCCCTTGCAAATAAAAATCGTTACGCTGGGGGTCTTTTTTGTAAATCTCGCAGTATCGCTAAAAGCAAGAGAAATATGTTATGCTTAGAAAATATTTCATTTTGAAAATGTGAAATACTTCCATTTAGAATTCTTCGTATTTCTCAAAGTTTTCTAAGGAAAACAACTTACCCTGAATTTCTCCTTGGAAACATTGTAGACTTCACAACATAAAATAGATTCAAGGAAATTTTTCAGTCCTTTTCAGGAAACCTTACTTTATTTAGTTCTTAAAATATATATGAGCCATTTACTTTGAAAGTGGGTTAAGTCCATTTTTGACAAAAAGTTAGTTCATTATAACATTGAATTCCAACACAGACAATATTCATTGCTTCAGCAATTCTTTTTTAATATTTTTAGGTCGCAATTTTAGTTTTAAAAAATTCCTAACTTTTAATTTTAAATCTTATAATTTTTATTTTTAAATTTCAATTCCTTACGCAAACATGATAAGCTCTATCTTGTAAAGTTCAACATAACCTGAAGATAGGGGGATGAAGATCTCATCAGAGATTATGTGTCTCGATGCTCACTTATTCTATAACATTGAATACAATTTGCTATGAACTTTTTACCTATGCAGAGTTCCCCAAAATTCCTTCACAATTTACTCATTCTGTCAATATAAATTACAAATATAATTGCCTTCAAAGTGGTAGATATCCCCATACAATATAAAATTGACTTACACCACTTTCAAAGTAAGCGGCTTATATGTACTATATAACTTGCAGTAAACTTTTTTCCAATGTTTTTAGGGTTTATGAAACGTTAAGATTAGTGCAGTGCTTCTCAAACTTTTAATGTTTGCGACCCATTTTTCATGCATAATTTTCATCGTGCCCCCTAAACACAATAGCTATGTATTGAATGCAACAATAATGCACTTTGAAGTTAAAACTGCAATACGATTTTAATCATAAATAGTACAAATTATCAAGAAAAATATTAAATTTTGTGTATGACAAGCCTATGTGAATCACTAGTATTTATGAAACTTGTATTTAACTTAGTATTGTGAGAATAATCATTAATTACATTATGCATCTGATACATTTATATATATATATATATATATATATATCAGTGTAAATGTGTGTGTGTGGTTTTTTTTTATTATATTTTATCCGAATGCATAATTTGTTTTGCTTCCTTTCGATAAATTGTAATTTTTTAAATACTTTATTTTTGACTTTTCGACATGCTCGTTCCCCCTCGTTGGGTTATCACGCTTCCCTAGGGAGGCACGCCCCACTGTTTGAAAAACGCTGGGGATTAGTGTGAATAAGAAAATAAATGCGTAATTTTAGAATCGTGTGAAAGCCTTCCAAGTTAGTCCATTAGTTTTATATATATATATATATATATATATATATATATATGTAAAGGCGACTTTTTGGAATTTATTATTCACTTTGCGCAAACAACATTTTTGTGACAGGATTCCTTATTTCAGAGATCATTTTAACAGCATCGATACTTGTTTACTTCCTAAACAGTGACTAGCCATCTTTTGACTACAGTCAAAAAGATAGCAATAGGTTTAGGAACGCCCTTTTTCGAAGTATATATTCTTTTCTAGCAAGTCTAATTTTAAACTTTGTTGAGAAGTGGGAGACCCCTGACCACTCTCAGGGTTTTCCCCCTCAAAATTTGGGTGGAACCAAGCCAAATCGTACTGTCACTTGCATGGTGTTTAAAGTTACGGCTAACGACAGGTGTACAATGCAGCCCGATGTCATGATGAATTTCATGGCCTCAATCTGACTACGTTAAACAGGTGGCATCAGCAGCAACAACAACAACATTGTTGTCTACCTGCGAAAATTTCAACCTTAATCAAATTAACCCAGGAGTGGTCGTCCGGGGCACAGAATCACCCCAGGCTCACGAAATCTTTAATTCTGGGTAAACTGCTTGTTATCAAAGACCTTGTTAGTATCTTCCTATATGGCGATTTTCTTGGAAACAAATTCATTTGTCCCATATCTCCCTTTTTTTGGGAGTGGTAAACGTTTTCTTACAATTTTAAGATACTTGGGAAGACAAACTTCATGAAAAAAAGATATGAACCACAAAAGACTCGCTGAAACCTATCAAAAAGACACAAGCAAGAAAAAGTTCATCAAGGGTAATAAATGACAGGGAGGGGGGTAACGGGAAAATCGAAATGCTCACAAATGAAATGGCGAGCAGCTTCTAATAATAAATGATACGTTTTTTTTTTGTTAAATAAAAACTAGATATTCGCAAAAAATAATATATTTTTTGAAAATAATGCACATATATAATTTTTCAAAGAGAAAAGTTACTCGGACTCATCGCACGAGGTGCCTTATATTTGCAATTATTGACTATGGAGAATCCAGATGCTGATTGAGCTCTGCGGTCACTTTTGTTGCAGTTGTTCGCTTTTTAGACTTTAAAATCCGCTTCAGTATCCATCCCGGTCTCTTTCATTGAGTTTCTCTTTCCATCCACTACTTTGCTTTGCCGAGTTTGTCTTGCCGTGCAGTGTGTATGCTGTCATGACTTTAGACACTGTACCTCTAGAAGCGCCAAAGAGTTGAGATACTTCGGGCACACTTGCTCTATTTAGACGGGCTATAACAATTTAGCCTCTTTGAAAATCTGAGAGGTCCGACACTTTAAGTTTTTGAAAAAGAAAAGAAAACATGACTTACAGAGAGAGAGAATTTCAATAAAAAACTAACACATATTACCGAAATATATATAAATATCTATCTAAAAACAAACTAGAGTTGCTATTGTTATATTTTAATGCTTATGAAGTGCATTCAAAATGCCACTTTTAGTCATAGTTGTTCCCCTTTTTTGGATAACCTCCCGTATACAGTTTTTTAAAAATTCAATATTTATCCTATAGTATCAAATTTTCCAAAAATTAATAATATTTCCTCATGAAAATATTTAAAATATTCAGCATTCTTATAGCTTGGCTCTTCCAAAATGTTTTAAATGTTCGTGATATCAATATCATAAAATTTGAAATAAATTAAAATCATTTTTTATTTATTTCATTTAAGCATTTCGATCATTAAAATTGGATTTAACTAACATTGTCATCAGTAAACTTTGTTACAACCATATTTTTTTAGCCACACAGACTTTCAAATGATAGAGAATTCTTAAAAGGAATAAAAAAGAAAGAGAAAATGGACAATGATGGAAAATAGTTTCAGTTTTCTTTTCAGATTTTAACTTTTTTTCTTTTTATTTATTTTTGCTCCTGTGGATCGAATCTTCCAAAAAATGCGGGTTTCACAATTGTTACTTTCTACTCCTTGGCTTGCGTAGGTATTTTATGGCTAAAAAAGTTTATGCCTGACCACTATCAATGCCTTACGAAAGGAAAGCGGAAAAAAACTATGTGTGGGCAGGATCTCGTCCACACAACTATTTCAAACAAATTGAAAATTTTTAAAAAAAAGTAGAGAAAAAGCCATTTTTAAACATTTTATGAAAAAGAAAAGAAAGTTTAGGGAAGAAATAGATTTTATATGCATCGAAAACATAGCGTAAAATCAAAAACTTTCTTTCATATATTTCAAAGAAACAAAAAAAATGTTTCGCTTTAAATTATAAATTATTTATGATAATTATTATTATAAAATATTTATTACATTTATTATTATGAAATAAATTATTTATTATATTTATTGTTATATATTATAAATTATCTATTTTTATTATAAATTATTAATTATATTTCTTATTATGAAATATTTATTATAATTATTACTATAAATTATAAATTGTTTATTATAATTGTTATAAATAATAATTTTTTATAGTTACTATTACAGATTATTAATTATATTTATTATTAATAATTATTTATTATATTTATTATTATTATTTAATAGTAATAATAATTTAATATATTTATGATTAATAATTTATTATAAGTATCATTATTAATAATTTTTATATGTATTATTATTAATTATTTATTGTATATATTATTATTAATTATTTCTTGAAAATATTATTAATAATAATTTATTACATAGTTTATTATTTATTATTTATTATAATTATTATAAACTACAAATTATTTATTAGAATTATTATAAATTATAATTAATTATAAATTTTTATTGAGCGCAAAAAATGTTAATTTGACTCAAAAATTAATTTTTTCAATATTTGGCTGTAATAGTTCATTTTATTATATGTATATTTTACATCCATTAAATTTATCATTTAAATTAAAATTTTATTTCTCATTAATGTTTTCTTTTACTATTCACTACTAATTTTCAACAAGCAGCACAAAATTGTAAATTCTGCGTAACGTACAGGTTTTTGCATTAGGTGCTTGGGGTGGGCGCCCAGGGGCCTGGAGAAGCTAGACTTAATTAGGTTTTCTGCTTATAAATTTCGATCATCTAGTGCTAAGGGGCCTGTAGAACTTCTGCACCTGGGCCCCGAAATAAGCTTAAATTGGCTGTAAAATATTTTTAAAACTTTTAAAATTTTATGAAGATGATAATTTAATTTGCTGGCTTCAATATTCAACTGTTTCCCGTTGTTAACTCCATGTGTTACAATATTCACACAATACTAACTTACTAATACAATTAATTTTTAACTTCTTTATACTTGCGTATAATATTATTGAATAATTTCATCCTTTAAAAAGGCGTTGCCAAATTCTACAATAGTGGATAGCCAGTAGTGGAAACCTTTCTCGCCCACGTTCCAACAGACCAAAAATATGAATGACAGTATTTTGCGATATTTTTTTGAATTTGTTTGACAAAATTGGAATGATGAGTAAAATGTAATTCTTTAAAAATTAGTTTTAATCAATTAATTTTAATTAGTTAGAATAAAATTATTATATTTCTTCCTAAATCATTGTGTAGAGAAAAATTTCAGCTCAATTGAGCTCTTTAAAATGTGAGAAAACAGCTTTTATAAATCTTTGACCCCGACATAGTTACAATGTGAGTAGAAGGAAAAGTATTAACATCTTAATACAATGGCTGCCACAAACTATCAAGAAATTTTAAAATTCAAAGAAATTGCACTATATTTTTAACAGAATTTCATGTTTCTTAAAATGAGAGTTTCTTAAGAACATCTGACTCTTATTCAAATGTAAATAATTATTTATAAACTAAGTATTATTTTCATACAAAAATCAATAATCAAAAGTGCCCAAAAAGTTACACTTCATAAGTGATCGTGCACTTTGACAAAATTATTACGAACATAAATATTGTTACACTTTCGTAATTTGATAATAAGATACTTAAGCCAATAAGTTGTATTTGTCAATATCATCAACTTTTAATTTCTTAGGCTTAAGAGTTCCCTGGAGATGTTTTCATTCATTGGTTATTTCTATCTTAAAAAATTTTTCATGATGATTAAAAAATTTATTACATACTAACGCAACAATGCTGAAGCTCAAGATAATTCTCCAAGTAGCCAACTCCGATTTCGTATGTGTAGTATACACTGAATTGGCAACCATGTGCTTCGTTTCATATGATTTTACCAATACGGTTGCGATAATACGTTATGGGAAGCTCTTGCGGAAAACTATCGTAATGCTTGCCTGATGGCGAGAAGAAAGACGCTTTCTCATACGAAGACTTATTAACAATCAACGGAACTAAACACTCCTTTTTCCAGGAAGTTGCAACAGTTGTAGGTTTATCAAAATCTCAGGATTTTATCAATGATGTGTTAAACAATGTGGCGTTAGTGATTAATTTAACTGAAGAGGAGCGCTAAGAACGAATTTCGGGGGGGGGGGAGAACAAGTAAATAGAACTATATAATACATCAGCGTTTCCCAAATTGTGGGGTGCGCCCCTTTGGGGAGCGTGATAACACTACGAGAGGGGGCGAGCATATTGAAAATTCGAATAATAAACACACAAAACACATTCTGACATAATAAAAAATAAAAGACACATTTACACCGATATAATGCGCTTATAAATGTAACAGTACTACACAATGTATTTTATAATTAATTTTTAGCAATACTCTCTAAGTTAAAAGCACAAGTTTAATAATTACCAGTGACCCCATGATCCTTTATATACAAAATTAATTTTCAAAAATTAACAGTTATCTTGAAAATTTGTAAAGTTTATAATTAATCCGCGCTCAATCAATCAATTCGCTTTTCAATGCCACCATTTTCCAAGTAGGTATGCGTATGTGATGTAGACTATCTGGCCAAAAGTATCCGGACACCCCTTAGAAAAGTGGTTCTGGCGAGGGACGCAATTTGATTCATAATTGAAAGCTATAAAAGTATTGGTAGTGGTTTGTCAGATTGTATTTATGCGTTTGTGAGGCAATGAGTAGGTCAAATAAGCTTAGTGAGTTTGATCGTGGCAGTATAGTGGGATGCCACCTTTGTGAGAAATCAGTTCGTGAGATTGCGGACATTCTACAGAAGCCTAAAACCACTGTAGTGATGTAATTGTGAAGTGGAAACGTTGAGGCAGTGAAACGGCAGCAAAATGAACCGGTAGGCCGAAAATACTTGATGAACGCAGCCGAAGAACTCTGAAAAGGGTAGTGAAACAAAATCACAAGTCCTCGTTGGTGGAAATTTCTCAGGAGTTCCAAAGTTCATCAGAGGAATTAGTGTTAGCAGCAGGACTGTCCGCCGAGAGTTAAAAAACTTGGGATTCTATAGTCGTGCAGCCGCTCACAAGCCAAACATCACTCCACAGAATGCGAAGCATCGATTGCAATGGTGTAGAGCTCACCGTCATTGGACTGTGGACATGTGGAAAACTGTTCTTTGGAGTAAAGAATCTCGCTATACAGTCTGGCAGTCGGATGGACGCTTCTAGGTTTGGCAGATGCCCGGCGAACGTTTCTTTAGTCACTGCATTGTGCCGACTGTAAAGTTTGGTGGTGGAAGCATGATGGCGTGAGTGTGTTTTTCGGGGTTTGGCCTGGGTCCGTTAGTTCCTGTGATTGGAAGCATGAACTCTGAGATGTATGTGGACATTCTGGACAATGCTGCACTCCCAACTCGATGGCAATATCTCGGGGAAGGCCCATTTCTCTCCCAGCAGGATAAATGCTTCATTCACGCATCGAGGCTTTCACAGACGTGGTTTGACGAAATGGGTGTTCATAAACTGGACTGGCCTTCTCAGATCCCCGTTATAAATCCCATGGAACACCTTTGGGACGAAGTAGAGCGCAGATTAAGTAGCCAGCCAAATCGACTATCCTCACTGCAAGCACTCAGTTCAGCTCTGATGTACGCCTGGAAGGTAATTCCTATGGTCACCTATCAAAAATTGGTAGAAAGTCTTCCTGAACGTGTGCAGGCTGTCATCCATGCAAAAGGGGGACCAACATCATATTAATATGTGCCTCAGGACGCTCTAAGTCCATACCACTGGGTGTCCGGATACTTTTGACCAAATAGTGTATTAGGGGGAGGGAAGAAAAAAATAAGCAACTCCTCTGAAATAAGTAAAACCTTCGCAAACACTGTGAAGTCCCTTTTATTGCATTATTTTGCCTTCGGAATAATTTTATGAATAGCAGTGCACAGAAAAGATCGTACTTCGGAAAGACGTATAGATACGTCTAAGGAAAATAACACTTTAGCTGAGAGAGATGTTTATATACGTCCTTAAGAAGTTTAAGTTGAAAAGTAGCTGTAGCATCAAGGTTTTTTATTATTGAATTCGATAAATTATTATTGTATGGAGGGCAGCGAGATGAAAATTAGGATTTTAGATTGGGTCACAAATATTGGAAGTTGAAGAACCCCTATAATACATGTAAATTGCAGGTTTACAGTTTGAGCAATGAGTACGAACCGTGGCGTAATTTGTACTATGTGGGTTGGTTCAAGTTAATGATTAATAATGTTTCGTTTTAGTATCATGTTGTCCTATTTTAATCTTCATTCTACTCTAAATTGTTCAATTCTGTTTAAAATCTTATTATTGGGAGTAGACTAATAGTATATAATAATATTGCAAAAAAATGCAAGGCAAGTATTGCTTGCTTCCTTTCTGTTTTTGCAATTTAATGCTAAAAGAGAGTTTTTAGTGATGGCGTTCGTCACTTTTAGTCACGTACAAGTAACAGGATTGAACTTCAGTTAGTTCTCTGAAGTGAATTTCAGTTCACATTAAGGTCACGTATACGTATTTAGAGCAATTTTCTTTAAAATCAACCATTTTGTGCAATATCTAGTCAGTCAAAAGATTTGAACAACTTTTTCCTAGTGAGCTAAATGAATTGCTCGAAATTAAATGTGCACGAAATTTCAGACAGTGGAGTTCTTCGTTTCCCTGCGTCATAAACAAGGTGGAAGCCTCGGCTTCATCAAGCATATCAGAAATGGCGTATAATATTTTAATTGTGTATAATATTTTAAACAGAATAATGCTTTATTTCTGTTTACGACCGTCAACAAAACCGCAAGGGGAATGAAATAAATAATATTGGATGTTCGTTTTCCAAAACAGAAAAATCGTTGAGTAATTTTTCAATGTGAAGTTAGAGCACGGCAGACGTCAGAACGTATCATTTTGCTTACGGCAACCCTTCACTGTCCCAACTGCTTGACAACTTTCCAAATGGTTGTTCCAAACATGTGTGCGTGTGATAAGAACCTTAATGTGAGGGCAATCGAAGGAAGAATCATGTTTAAAAAAACAAAAAGATTCGTTCAAGTCGATTCAAAAACTACTATGAGTTTCAAATAACTAATGGAAGTGGAACAGAACCCTAAGTTATGATGATAATAATAAAATCTACATCCAGAGAATATTTGAAGAAATATAGAAGCATGGATCACCATATCAAGACAATGGTTATAATGCTATGTGTCCCGTGCCAAGTAACGTTGATATTCCACAAGGTAATTCTAACAGATAAACTTAGACTAACGCTATCAATATCTTATTACTGACTTCTGCCATAAGCTCGATTCACTAATCTTCATTTGCATGTGGCATGGTTTCTTCCCAGAAAGAAGACTTCAAATCAAACAATTTATGAAAATAAAGTTCTCTTGAGGAGTATTTGTAGCAAGACGCGAAGAGAACCCATTAGAAATCTCCTAAATATTATCTCCGTGCCAACTTGAGAATATGTCACTTTGATGTGTCCATCTACGTGGAGGAGCTTTGTGGCAAGAGGTGAAGCAAGAATTCAGAATTGTATGCTTCGGATCATTATCGATATATAAAAGACAGAAAAGTAAATTCTTAACTAATAAGAATAATCATAAAATGTCCTTTTTAAATCGTTAAACTAAGATAATGATTCATTATGCAGTGAGCATTCGAGACTACTTGCGACAAATTTTTTTAATAAAAAAACGGATGCATGGGGATTTTTTGAGGTTTTTAGATATTTTTAGTACATTTTAAGAAAAAATGGTAAACTTACGATAAAGAAAATATATATATATTATACTAAAATAAGAAAAAAATTGGTAAAAATTTACAAAAAATTACATAAATGGGACCCACTCTGTACAAAATGTTTATAAACAAATTCTCAATTTTTCAATTTTTCTATTCTTTTTTGAAATGACCTTCAGGATATGAAGTATTTTAATTTTTATGGAAACTAGAGCACTTTATTTTAGTTATTATATGAAATTGCTTAAAAAAGAGATTATATTCACATAAAGAACACCAAATTTTGTAATAAAACAGTGGCTTGTGCAAATCTGAAGGTTAAAACACTTCTATTATTGTAAAGAGCATGCACAAAAAATTTCACAGTTAATGATTTTCAAAACTTTTTGAGCAATCGCTTTCCCCATTTGATTAATTTTTAAAAAAACACACATTTCGAGTAAAACGCATTTTAAAGCTTGACATCTTACTCAAAGTTGTGTCATCTGCTTTTGCTAAAACAATTGTAGATTTTTTTTCTAGTGAAGGGAAAATAAAAACTTTGCATTTTTGTAAAGCTAAAAAGATGGCATATAACATAAGATCATGAAAAATGTATCAATTTTTGACAAAATTTACGATTTTAGGGTAGATAGATACCTTTGTGTATATTTATTTAGTCATTTCACATAAAGTTGCCTGTGTCCTCAGTTCAACGTTTTAACAAATTTCTTTGGAATCGGCTCTTAATTTTTTCCCTATCTCTGCTCATTTATCCGTCCATGAGAACAAGAATCCTAAATTTACTTTTATCTAATTCTAGCCAGATATTCAGCATATTTACGAATTTTTCGAATAAAATTTGAGTTTTCAATTCTTTAGATTCTCGAAAACTCTTTTTTTTACTTTAAACTGCCATCTAACGTCAACACTAGTTGAAAAGTTCTAAATGAAATCGAAGATTGATTAAACTTCGCAGAAAGTTTCAAAATACTCAAACGTAGATTCTTCACAATAGTTCTAATAATAAATATCACATCACATCGAATTAGCTTGACCGGACGTGAACTTCTTTTCTTGTTTCCCATTCTGTTTTAATGATTGTATTGCTTTATCACCCAGTACAGTGAAAAGAGATAAATTTACAAACGATCGAATTATTTTTAAATTATTACAAGCCATTTACAACAGTAAAATTATATTTTTACGAAGAAAAGAAGAAAGTATAAGCCAAACGATATTTTAATAGTTGACACAATGTAAAAATCGTTAAAAGTGGCGAATGAAAATAATACTGATGATTTTATTTGAAAATATTCAAGATCACATTAGATTTTAGGGAGAATGCAAAGAATTATATTTGCATCATCGACTATTCTTGATTATAAATGTTATCAGTAATATACATATAAAATGTTTTCTAAAAAAATTCTTATTTTACGGCATTTAATCTGTTAAGTACTTTTACTGTATTGCTGCATTTAAAGCCAAGAAAAAGATATATGCTGTATTAATTGCTATTTACATTTTCAATAATTTAAAATAGAGACTGCAGTCTGGTTAAAGTTGAATTCTATTTAACTTTTTTTTTAAAAAATTATTAATATACTTTATTGTCTTTATCTTTGAAGAATCAACTAACTATTCAAAAAAAAAAAATACGGATTTTTTTTAAAAATGTATTTATAAATCCAAAAGTATTTTTTATGCCTTTTTAATAAGCTGGCTGGGTGGTGTAGTTGGTTAGAAGCCTTGGTTAGGCCTTGTGCACCCAAGTTTCCGCGTTCTATACCGGCCCAAATCAGTGGATTTTCATGATGCAAAAACTCGAGAGCGTCCATTTCGTATGGTTGCGGTTGGTCAAATTAAAACTCTTCTTCTCGTATCGCATCATCAGAGCTCAAGTGTCCCCTTCTGGGTGGGACATGGGTGTCGAAATTACAAAGGGGAAATTGGTATCTACCTATATGATGTCACATTAGAAAGTGATACTAGCTTCCAGGGAATGTACTAGGTCTACAATAGTAATTACGAATATGCAACCCCATTTAAAAGGTAAAAAATATTTCGCTGTAAATTTTTTCCATTATTCTTTAGTTTGGTAAGATTAACTTCATAAATACCAAACTAGCAGTAATACTGGATAAGAAAATTACATAAGGAGAAAAATAGGAATATCCGACCACCTTATGACTTATCATCATTTTTACTTATATTTGTTTATATTAAATATCTTTCATTAACTGTATTACTGATTTAACACTTTTGTGGGCTTGGGAAGAGAGATTACTTCCCATCTACATAATCTTACAAAATACACCGGCGGAAAGCTCGAAATCCATTATAATATATTGGCCTTGTTATTATAGCGATGGGAAAACTAATTTTTAGTCATTGCCGCTTCAGTTTTGTGCTTTTGTGCTACTGCCCGTAATCGAACACGATTATGACATCTGTAAATCGGACAAAAGAAGATGGTACTAAAGAAGAAGCCCCTTGTCCAAAAACTGTCACTGTATATGTTATGCTGTAATGGGAGGGGTTGATTGCTTCGATCAGAGAAAAGAAAGATACTAAATAGGAAGAACTGTAAAATGGTGCCATCGTATCTTTTATTTTCTTCTTGCCCTTGCCCTCATAAATAGTTTCATACTGTGGCAAGTGAACAAAAGAAACAAAAGTTTAGACAAGCTAGCATTCCGTTTATCATTAGCTCGTCAACTAATAGACGGATTTTCCTTAAGAAAAAGGAAAGGACGTTCTAAACAAAGAAGTTATTTCCTGATGATGTGCACTTAACCAGTGTGGAAAATCATATGCCAAAGATGATTTCCAACTATAGACTATGTTGGAAATGTAGCAGGAAGGAACAAAAAAGAGACTCCGCTGCATGCGTACAAAATGGGATGTCCCCTTGTGCATAGCAAGATGCTTTTCATGGAAAAAATAATGACCATTCAATTCAATTTTCTTAATGACGGTGAATGGTTCCGTTGGAAGTATTCGTCTCACCCCTAAAATTTAAATGCAAAGATAAAAATTAGTAAAATAAAATATATTTCCTTTAACGCTATTGTTTATATATATAATTGTTAATAAAACATAGTAAACTGCGATAAATTAAAAAGAGAAATTAATGGTGCATAAAGGGTTAAAAAATAAAGCAACAAAGCTCAAGAAATGATGTATAACTAAATAAAAAATATTTGGTTCATCAAATTAATTTTGATTTTTAAATAAAAAGTCCAGAAACACATTTCAGGCGTCACATTACTTGACAGCCCTGTAAAGAAAAAGTCAGACAAAAAAATAGACCAAGTGAAATGTCAAAAGCCCTATACGTAATCCAAATGTGGTTTTTTTCCAATAAGAAATATCATATGCCTCCGGGGTTTCAAAATATACATGATCAATGTAGACTACTTTGTAGACCAAGCATTTTCCATGGGTGCTCTGAAAAAGAAAAATTCGGATCCCCCCCATTTTTATTACTGAATGGAATTTGCCCTAAGTTTTGACAGCATGTTCACTTCTAGGTTAAAACGATACAAGCAACATCCTAGAAATTTTTCTTCTGCGAGAAAATGTTTATACCCTACTTTGAAACTGATCCAAGTAATAAGAATTGAAAAAGATATTCAGTAAAAAAAAAAATGGGACTGTCTAAATAATTTTCCAGTTCTTCATCACAGCTAGTCGAAGGCTGGCTTTTAAGTTAAGGATTAAACAGGAATATTATTACAATGCTCTGTATTAAAAGATAAAGTTATAGTACAGTTAATTAATATTCGCTTAATGAATGAAGTTCCCCTTTTATGTGTGTACCTGATTTTTCAATTTAAATTTAGCGTAGTTCTTAAATTCCTTAAAATATTTTTGAAAACTTTAAGTTATCAGAACTTTTTTTTAACAGTCTTCTTAATGCTAAAATAATGTTTAAATCATTTGGATGCCTGAATTTCACATGTGTTTGTGTTTATAAGTACTACTATAGTAGTATAATGTAAATATAAGTGATGTTAATTTTCTGTATTTTTGCCCTAAAAACAATAGTTAAATATGGTTTATTTCTTCATAAGGATTTTAAAAAATCAAGACTTTTTTCCTGGCAAAACTTTATAATTTATTTCTGTTAATTAATTCGGTTAAGAGTTATAATGTTAGTAGGATCGAAAATTTGATTGTATTTCTTAGGTAAAAGAAAATCTATCTTTCCATTTAAAAAAATCATTATTTTAAAATTATTATGTATTTTTGCTAAGTGTTAATCAAACAAAAAAGCAGATTTTTCTTTAAGAAATCTTGTTTTTCTGGAGAACATCTAGATCTTAAACATCGCTTTAAATCGTTTTGTATTAAACTTGTTATTCATAGAGGTACGCAGTTTAAATTCAAGTACTGAATAAAAAAATACATGTATAGTTTTCATTTTAAATTTCTTCCAAAAAGGGAAAAACTTTAAGCGAAAAAATATCGCACTACAAAGAATTGTTTTATTATTTCTCTGTTTTTTTAAAAATTAATTTAAGTTAAACGCAACTAAAAACTTATAATAGCTTCTTACTTTTAAGATTATATATTAAGAAGTCACATCATCAGAATATTCTTAACATAACATGGAAATAATGCGGAACCTTTTTTTTTTTTTTGTGGAGAAGTCTTGAGCGTCTAACTCTCCATCAGTAATATTGAGATTTTGCTGGTCATGATAACATACCTTTAACAAATGACTTAATTTAGATACTTTTTAATACTGAATGTTACTTTAACCTATGGTAAATGTACTCAATCGATCAATTGCTCGTCAAATCTTGCCTGATTGAAAGGGAGTAAAATCTACCCAGTTATATACGATAAAATTGATACAACGACAAATTTTTTGAATATATGTATAAACAATTTTAAAATATTATTTTATTTTTAAAATATTTTACTGTACAGCAATATACAGGGTGGTCACAAATTCATGGTACAAACTTTAATGGTAGACACAGGACATTGTAACAATCATTTATTGTTCGGAAATGAATGGGTGCAAGTGACGTGGTGATGTACAAAATGGACAAATTAAAGGAAAATTGGTAGGAGGCAGTAGATGTCTAGCCACCGATTAGCATGATGCGTTTCATGAGGGGAAAACACCATTTGCAGTTGCTGAAGTGTACGACGGGAGATTTTACGTATGCCTAAAAAGCAGACGTGCATTACATGTACGGCTGTGCAAATGGTAACGGCAGAGCTGCTGGACGAATGTATCCCACGCCGTTTCCTGATCGACGAATGCCAGATCCCAGAATTTTTCAGCAATGTGCGCATGCGCGATGGAGTGAGCGTGGTGGTCCAGTCCCTTGGTCACCCCGATCACTTTATTAATAAGCCTCGATTACTTTTTATGGGGACATCTGAATAATCTTGTTCATGCGACTCCACTTGACTCAGATGAGGATTTCCTCTCTCGAATATCCAAAGCAGCTGCACGTGTACGGAAAATACCTGACATCTTTGAACATGCTCGTTAATTACTCCACCGACGCTGCCAAGCATGTGGACGCAATTTTGAACAGTAATTGTAAACATCCCATTAGTCAACGATGTTTTCAATAAACACTTTGTCTTTCCTTTCGCGTCTTTTTATTTTGTGTGTGCCTGTGCCTCACCGCGTCACTTGCGCCTAGGGACGTCTTAAGGCATTGGCCAACTGGGCCCGGGTCCAGGGCCTCGATCGCAAAAGGGGCCTCATCTCGTTCCCAACAAATCCTTCATAAAATCATAATTCGAATAATTTGAATGATCAAATGCTGTTTTTGGTTGTATTCTCCGAAAAACTGGGAATTTTGGACGATAGGTCAACTGGCTACATGTGAAGACCCAGTCGTCCATGTACAGCAGACTTGTCTAACCGATATGCTATTAAGGGCCGCATGTTCTATTTTACGTTAAGCTAAGGGTCGCATGTTTTAAATGTTCAAAAAAAATTAATAGATATATTCGAAATAAATGTACGTATTTTATTTAATAATAGAAAAAAATGAATATAATTAAAAAAAGTTTAGTTATTTTTATTTATCTCATTTTTATTCTACTGCGGTTTGTTATTATATAATATATTATTGTAAGCCAATATATTGGTCGGGCCGTAAAAATGTTTCTTTCGGGCTACGAGTTTGATACCCCTGAAGCTTGGGCCTACCACTATTCACCATCATCACTCTATCGGTCAAAAGGCGGCAATCGGTTGAGCCTGTTTGTTCGATTGTAAGTCATCTGTATTTATTTGTTTTGGATTATTGTTTGCACTAGTATTTGACAATGTATGCCATTTATTATCCACTCTTAAGGGTCATAGGTGAGGTCTACATTTGTGTAGGGGCCCAGGGCCTCAAGAAGTCTTAAGACGTCCCTGCTTGCAACCATACATTCCTATACAATAAATAATAGTTACAATATCTTGTACCTATTCTTAAAGTTTGTATCATGAATTCCATACCACTCTGTAGTGTGACAGATTTTATTTAAATAAATAGAAAAAAAATATTACTGATGAAAATGTATTAAAACTCGAATTAAGAGAGGAAATCTAGAACGGAATAATACGTATATAAATGTTTTAATTTACCTTACAATATATTAATGTAAAGTCAAAAGAGTTTATAAATACATTGCGGATCACACAGTTTTAGGACATAAAATTCAAATTTACTTATCAATTGCCAATCATGTATGTATATAAGTAAATGTCATAATATAAAATATTTCAAAATTTTCAAATGAAATAATTATTATATTATGGGTTTCTTTTTTATAATAAATTTATAGCTCAGATATATTATATACATTCTTGTACTCCCCTAACAAATACTTAAGTGTTGGCTAACGTTTCCAATAATTCCTTTTAAAGAAAACCTTCATTGCAACATTCTCCTAATGTATGTCCATGTATAATCTCATCAACGATCGTAATTAGATTCTTTACCTAATCACATTGCCGCTCTTTCTAACGGCTGAAACCGATTTAGAAAATGCAATTATCATGCTGAAGAAACTCCGACTTTTTTAAAAAAATATTAACTGCATCTTGGGAAACAAAATTACTAGCAAAAAAAACAAAAAAAATTAAGGCTGAAACCTCATCTAAAGATTTGAACTTCAAATCATTGAAAAATCAATAGCATCACAAATTGTTTTGAAGATCAACATTCTAAATTGCCAAATCCAAAAAAAAAAAAAAAAAAAAATGTTTTCAAGCCAATAATCAAGAACAAATTATCTGAGCTAACTGGGACATTTCTTTTGGAATAGATTGTGCATTTGATGTCCTTTTTTCGTCTTTTATACTATTTTAGACTGATAACTTTGATTTGTTTTCATTTTTTTCCTAATTAAGTGATGACTTAAAGCATCTTATTTTTTACATAAATATAAAAACCAAAACGTAAGGATAAAAAAAAATCACAAAAAAGTAAAGTTTTTATCTAAAAAATAGAGTTTTCTACAAATAAACTAATTTTTTTCCTTTAAATTTAAGCATTTTAGAAATAAACATTACAGTGTTGAAGGAATCTAAGAGCTTCAGCATCTTGGATTTATAGAAATTCTTATAGTATATAACAGAGATTCTCAAACTGTTTGCCACACACCACTAGGTGAGGGGGAAGGTGCTAACGATCACCCTACGCTAAAAGCACTAGCTTATCAAAAAATCGGGGGGAAAAACAGTATTTAAAAAAATTTAATTTACTGAAGGAAGTAAACCAAAATACATCCAGACATTATAAAAAATAAAATACGTATTTACACTCATAGAATACTCTTATAAATGTAAACAGGAAAAGTATCGCAACGCTTAAAGCAGCGTTTCTCAAACTGTAGGGCGCTACGACCTACGGGGTCGTGATAACTCTCTGTGAGGGGGGCGCGAACATATTGAAAAGTCGAAAACAAAATATTATTTAAAGAAATTATAAATTTACTGAGTGTAAACAAACTAAATGCATTCCGTAATAATAAATAATAAAATTAACATTTCCATTGATATAATACACTAATAAATGTATCAGTATTGTACAATGTTTTTTTATAATTAATCTAACAATAGCAAGTTAAGAACAAGTTTGATAATTACCAATGAGACCTCATAGGCTTGTCATATATAACATTATACACAAAAATTAACACTTATTTTGATAATTTGAACGGCTTATAAATAATCCCTTCTGTGCCGATAAAAGTTAGGCAATTCCCTCCCCAATGCCTCCGTTTTCCACGTATGTGTTGTATTGGAAGGGAGGGGGAGAAGAAAATGAACAAATAAGTAATCCTATGATATTAGTAAATCCTTTGCTAACACGGTTAAGGTCCTTTTATTGCATTCCAAAAATCCTTCGCAATAATTTTATGGGTAGCAGTGCACAGAAAAGGTCGTACTTCGGAAACACGCATATATACGTCTAGAAAATTTAACGCACCGGTATGTATACTCCGGTGGCACTTAAGATTTTGATTTTGGGGTTTATTAGCGCAAGAGCCGATTTCGGCTATACTGCGCCAAACATTTGTTTTAATATCTGTGCTCTAGACGGGAAGAGAAAGAAAGAATGCATTGAATGACAAGAAAGAGGGTCGAAAATAGAGAAGGATCACTAGGGTACCCCGGGTTCGTAACACCCGTACTCACCTAAAGAAGGTGAGCCCCCTGAGACGAAGGCACTTAAGAGAGTAATGTCGTAGTGTAACTTTAGCGTCAAAGTATAGTATTATTGAATTTCTGTATTATTATTTGTATGGAAGGGGGGCGCGATGAAAATTGTGATTGAATATTGGATCACAAATATTGAAAGTTTGTGAAGCACTGGCTTAAAGTAATTTACTTAAAACATCTCTTACTTAAAAGTAACGCATACAAAATTTCATGCTTGTTTTTATAGTTTTTACGGTTTATAATAAAAATTGAGTTGTAGCATTACTGTCAAAGGTAATCATTATTGTATTCAGGAGGGGGCGGGCATGAAAACAATGATTGAAATTTGGGTCGAAAGTATTGAAAGTGTGAGAAGCACTGCAGTAAAGCTACAAGGGAGGATAATTACCAGGTTGATGGCAGTTCATATAAAAATGTATACAGCAGTGGTTTCTAAACTGTGGTCTGCGCCCCCCCCCGGGATCAATGAAGGTATCATCTAATGTTAAGATTGCCCTTTTTTACAGACTCTAAAAGGCCTCGTAGAAAAATTGAAAGGTAAGTTCATCCTAGACAAGATCACTAAATTGCCGCTAGTGAAAAATTTCTTCTAGAACATGTATTTCGATCAAGAATATTGATTTTAACACGCTTTACTAGCTTCACCTGAATGTAATGAAATCTTTGAACTCGATTTTCACCTACTTTAAAAGGTCAGATTTAAAAGTCTTCACACCTGTCAAGGACCGATGGCAATACAAATATTTAATAATTTTTTCCATTGTCCTGATCAGGATCATCAGGATTAGCGATTTCTCATTTCCGGATTTGGCGACTAATTCCAAATCCATTTTCCAGATGCGGCGAATAAAAAAGTTTTAGTTACAACCCTAAAGCGAAAACGCTCATGGTTAATGCAAGTTCAACAAACAAAAATAGTTTTTTCTTTTATCTGAAAAAAGGAAGGATGTGTCAGCAATTTCTTACCATAATATAAACAATTGACTACTTTTTCTGAAAATGAAAATTAAAAAAATGACTCGAGCATCGCCTTTGATTTTTTTCCTGTTGATTATAATCCTATGTATATAGTACGTAAACTTTAATTAAGTATTTGTTTTTAATAATTAATTTCATTAATTAATGCTAATTATTTATTTAATAATTTATTTTTTACTTTTTTTTTACTTCCGACAATCGGCAAAATAAAAGGAAT
This sequence comes from Trichonephila clavata, assembly GCA_019973975.1. NCBI lineage: Eukaryota > Metazoa > Arthropoda > Arachnida > Araneae > Nephilidae > Trichonephila > Trichonephila clavata. Next base: position 29,979 of record BMAO01022537.1, read on the forward strand.
ATATTTGACGGAGTATTGGTAAATGATACGAGAATGGCAAACTTTCGGCCCCGACTCCCCCCCCCCTCCCCCTGAATAATTCCTGTGTTCACCACTGAAAACAACATTTATTTATCATCATTTCTAATTTCTAATAATGTTTCTAATTTAAAAAATAAGTATCTTAAAAAACTGTGAAAAACTAATTTTTAACATACTATGTTAGAGAAATATGACCCGACCCAGTTTTTTTTTTTTTTAATTTGCTTTACATTTAGAAAAACATTTTTATGTTCTTAAAGCTAATAGTATATTTTGGAACTTGTGTGTGTGTCTATTTTTTATGGTTCTTTTCTTAAATATCTTTTTAATTTCTTTCCTTTTCAAATCACATTATTTAATAGCTTATAAACAATTTTTCTTAAGCGTAATAAACTCTCAGTGCCAAAACAGGATTTTTCCACCAGAATTAATGCTAAGACACATTTATAGCACATTAAGTGGTATACAATGGCAATTAGAAAATTCTAAAAGAAAATAATGAGGAATTTGTTGCATTAATACTTCCAAGCTATTTTATTCGAAAAATTTAGCTTAATAATACAGTAAAAATTGTTTAAGAACACATTCCTTTGTAATTTAATGATACGAGTACCGCAATCATTTTACTCCATTTTCCCTTTTTCTTCCATGTGCTGCAAGTCCGTAAAAATTAGCTATGCTTTTAAAAATAAAAATTCTTTTCTAGATAGCTTCATGAAAAATTATCGTTGTTTCAAAATATATTGTTAAATGACGCTCAGGAAATAGCTCCGAAATTGATCTGCAGTTTTTGTTGCACATGGGATGGCAGTGGTGAGATTCTTTCATGTTATTAATGAAGTTATTTATCAACCTTATCATATACCGACTGTTAACATACCATCCGTAGAGTGTTCAGGAATTTCCAAATAACATAAAAATTTCGAATGCGACTGGGACGTAATGATAGCAGTTTCTTTTGCAAACACTTTATTAAATGGAATCTTTTAATAAATATGTGATCCTGGAATCTAACATTTATATTTTTATACCCAGATAAAAGTTTAGAAATTCGTTTTGTAATCATTCTGAAATTATATTTATATCTTCAAATACCTTTCACTGAGATTTTTATTAAATGTTTTAAATTCTGAATTTGTTAAAAAGACTTTAAACACGTATTAAGGTGTCTGATTTCGTTCATTACTGATTTGCAAAATAAATTATAGTTTAAAAAAATCTAAGAAACACACTTTTATTCGTGATTTCTAATATAATTCTTTTATGATCCCTAATATAAGAATAAAATGATTAAAGAGAAATTGGAGTAAAAGTGGGGGGTGATCGATATCAATTATTAAAATTTTTAACTAGTTCTATTCCGAAATGCAGAGTTAGTGTAAAAATGTAGAACAAAGCACTCCACGCTGTTATCACAATCACATTAATTTTCTCGTTAATAATTTTTTCTTATAATAAGAATTATTTTTAACTTTTAGTTCAATTAACTACAAAAGCGTGTTTTCTTAGATTTTTTAAACTATAATTTATTTTTCATTTTTTAGTTCAATCTACAATAAAAGCGTGTTTTTTAAATTTTTTATAACTATTATTTATTCATTGATGAATTGTTATTACATGTATCATTTCTTATAATCTGGAATACCCATTGGCATCCTATAAGTGCGTCGAAATGGTCTGGTTTTCAAAATGTAGGATCAGCCAACTGAAGGAAATTTGGAAGAGCTAAGTGTGAAATATATAATGCGGAAGAAGTTGTACTGTTAATGATATTTTTCACTAAAAAGAGCTTAGTATTCTGCTTGGCTTCTGCAGATATCATGATGAATGAGTGAGTGAGTATCTGTTCTCCTTTATATATAGAAGATCTGAGAAAACATTTTTAATATTAACAAATCATACGTGCTATCGATATTTTTTTTTAAAAGAGTTGTGTAAAAAATGGACAAATCTGGAAAAACGTGCATAAATATTGCACATCCTTTTTTCTTGTAAATGTGTGTTTTTGATTTATTTCTTGTCATTTAAAAATAATTAATCCAATATACAGATTAGAAAATTAATTTATTTATAACTATTAATTTTACAGGAATGCATCGATTCTTCGAACATTCTAACGCATGTACAATTCTCAAAAGAATAAAATGGTTTTACTTGACCATCTTCTCTTTCTGCTATAAAGGAAGAATAGTTCTATTTTTAGATCAAAACCTTTTTTTATTCTTCGCATCGAGGATCACATGTCCTAGAAAAAAGAGGTTTCACATTTGTTACTTTCCACTCGGTCGAGCACATTGTTCGTTTTATGCTTAAAAAAAACCTATGCTTGACCACTATCAATACTTTTCGACAGAAGTCGGTAAGAAATGTACACGTAAAGAAAGAGCATACGCACAATATATTTTGATTGGAACATATTATTTTAATATATGAAAAAAGGAAATAATATAGTGAAAAGAAACATGGATTTAAGAAAAAATTTGATTTTATATCTCTCAAAAAATAATAAATTGTGATTTTAAAAAACTAAAAAACACCCTTCTATAGTTAACCGAACTAAGTTGTAACTTAATCTTTTAGTCACGTAATCCGGAATTAGTCACCAAATCTGAAAATGGGATCTGAAATTATTCGCAAGATGCAGGATGGGATCTGAAAATGGAAAATCATTAATCCTGATGATCCTGATTAGGGCAATGGAACAAAATTATTAAATTATTGTATTGTCAATGGTACTGGACAAGTGAGCAAAATTTCGAATTAATCTAACCTTGTAAAATGGGTAAAAATTCAGCTCTAAGATTCCATTACATAACAAGTGAAGCTTGTAAAAGGGTGTTAAAAAATCATCGTCATCAAGATATTATTTTTAGCTTTATTCAGAGCTTTGACTTAACCGAACTCAAAATGTCCACCAAACGAGAACATTTATTACCATCGAAAAATATATATTTAGCCTCTACAAAATTACTTGTTCTGTTATTTCTTCTGCATTTCTCTTTTTATATGAAGCAAATCTTGAGTAAGCGAAAAAATTCAATTGAGTAAGACAAATCTTGAAACATTCCTTTTGGAATAATTTTTAATTGCTATGGAAAAGGAAAAAAGATTCTCGAATGTAATTTTTTCCTTTCTTTTCTTTTTATTTAACGTTATTTATTTGACCTCAAATCTTTCTAACCTGGAGTTATCTTCACACTTCTCAGTAATAAAGTAGAATCAGCGATTGTATTAATTAATGCTCTGTTCTGTCACTTTCCAGTAAAAAAAAAATAGAAAATCTCTCTTTCTCTCTCTGTCCTGAAAATAAAATATAAATAATGAAACATGCATCTGAACGTTCTTAAAAAATTAACAATATTCTTTAATTATTCTGTCTTAGGATATCAGTCTAAGAACATGGTCTTCAGTCTTAGAACATCTGTGATAGTAATTACATACCTCTCGCTTATCATTTAGTATTTTTCATTACCTGAAGCTAAATCGTAGAAATATTCAACAACAAAAATAATCTGGAAACCAATTAACTATTTATAGAGCTAGAGAAATACTGGAGTCGAAATTCAAAGAGATTTGATTTTCATGTGATTATTAAACATATCGATTGTAATTACTTTTTTTCCTCACATTTTGATTGCATTATAAACCCATAACAATTCTCAAAGTTTTAAAAGTATTTAATTTTAAATGTTTTTTATTTTATTCGTCTAAAATTCTTGTTTTGAAATCCTTTCAAGGGAACTATTAATTTTTCCCCATCTACAATTTATTTAAACCTTTGAAGCCAGAAATTTTTCATTTATTCTTAATGCATTATTCAAATACTGAATTATATATTATTAAACTCTAGCTTTTAAAATTTTTTTTGCCCCAAAACACAATGAAATCACCATCACAATTAAATACTAACAAGGGGAGGGCACGCTTAAAGAAATTCATTTGCGGGTGACACTTTGTGTAATAGTAGCACTCATTTAGTGTGTTCAACCCTCAATGTATTAGCACCGAATTGCCGGTCAATTCAGAGAAAATAGCCGTCGAAATTCATACTTAGTTTTTATACAATTAAGTTTTAATTCCCGTCAATGCAGTGGCATAGGTGATTGTGTAACTGCTTGTCACGCGGTCGGCTGAGGTTCAAGTCAAGCGAGGAGTTTTGGAGTCTTATTTTTCAATTCATTTAATTATTTTAATTAAATACATTTATAAAAGTTTTAAATATTTTATATACCCATAAAAATATTAAATTAATAACATACAATTTAAATACAATATAAGATATGTATCACTTTTACTATATTAATTAGAATTATTTATAAAAAAACTACTTTATATAATAATATATTTTATATATTATTATATTATATGTATATATATACATATATATATATATATATACATGTGTGTGTGTGTGTGTGTGTGTGTGGTGTGTGTGTGTGTGTGTGTGTGTGTGTGTGTGTGTGTGTGTGTGTGTAAGAACTATCATGATAGCTATCATAAACATGTAGCCACAGGCAATTTAAATATAATCAAGGACAAAATTTTAAAAGATATCATGAGTAAAGGCTCTAGTTTTAGATTAACAATTTCTAACAACAATAATACTGTTCAAAAACAAATTAATAATGATATAAATAATTTCATTACTAAATCTGCAGTTAAATATGATTTGCCTTTAGAGGCTTTTGATGAATTTAAGTGCAATATTTTAAAAGACGATAAAATTTAAATATCATTCTAAATCAGTAATTCAGTGCTTCTCAAAGTTTCAACATTTGCGACCCAATATTCAATTATAATTTTCATCGCGCCCCCCTTCTATACAACTAACAATGCAGAAACACAACAATACTATACTTTGATGCTAAAGCTACAATACAACTTTAACCCGTTAAGTGCCACCGACGTATATATACGTCTTTCCAAAGCGCGATTTTCTTTTATGCACTGCTGTCCATAAAATTATTCCGAAGGCTTTAGTATGTAATAAAAGAACCTTCACAGTGTTTGCGAAGTATTTACTTATTTCAGAGAATTTGCTTATTTTTATTCTTTCCTTCCATACCCCCAAATACATCACATACGCGCTTCTTCGTGGAAAACGAAGGCGATTCGCCTAACTTTTAATTGACAGTCAAGAGATTATTTAAAAAAAGTACAAAATTTTAAGTTAATTTTTATATGCAATTTTATATATGAAAGGCCCATGGGGTGTTACAGGTAATTATTAAACATTTTCTCTTAACTTGGTATTCTTAAATTATTTATAAAATACATTGTACAGTGCAGATACATTTCTAAGTGTAAATATAATTTTTTTAAATTATGTGTCAGAATGCATTTTGTTTGCTTATACTTCAAGTAAATTAATATTTTTTAAAAATAATAAGTTTTTGACTTTTTATTATACTCGCGCCCCTTTCGGAGAGTCTTCCCGCCACGGGGGGCGTGCCCCACAGTTTGGGAAACGCTACAGTAATTACTTATAAAGATGTAAAAAAGAAGATTTATGATTTCCAAAAGAATTTTGTCATTGTTTACATAGACAAAGTTCCTGGTAATTATGCTATAATTTGTAAATATTTT
>BMAO01022538.1:0-23767 GCA_019973975.1 Trichonephila clavata
AAGGGATCTCACTCGGTGGTCACACTGACCTGCATGTGTTCCAGGGAGGAACTCTGACTGGTGTTAGATATTGGGATGAAATCCTTCATTCCATATGTCCGCCCGTATGCCGGTGCAATTGGCAATGACTATATTCTGATGGAATGATAATGCACGACCTCACCGAGCTGTAATTGTTGAGGAATATCTTGAGGGTCTTGGTTTGGAGTGAATGGAATGGCCAGCTCGATTTCCAGATTTAAATCCGATAGAGTATCTTTGGGACTATTTTTGTAGACAGATTGCTGCTAAAGTCCTCCTCCAAGGTCCTTTAGGAGAGCTGGAACACAGCTTACTTCGTGTCTGTCTTCGCTTCCCATTTCGGTAACCGACAACTTAATTGACAGCATGGAATTCGATGCCGCCAATGCATTCAAGCTAGGAAGGGCATATCCCTTATTAAAACCCATTTTTGTTATGTTTCTATGACATTTTACCACATAAAACTGTGATTATTATTTTTTTTCCAAGATGGACTTTTCCAGCGAGATTGCCTTTTTTTGTTGTAAATCATTTTTGAATTTTGTTATGTAAACTTCTATCTTGCAGTCAATACATAACTGTTTTGTGTAACTGTCATCCGAATTTTGTGTTTCTACATTCATTCATTTGCAAATAAGGCGAAAAAAACGGTTGTTCCTTAACTTTTGGAGGTCAGTGTATGTACTTATATATATATACAAATATAATATACATTTATAAAAATATATTTATATATATACATACATATGCATACATATATACATACATATACGCACATTCTAGCTGATATACCCGTGCTCCGTATAGGTGAATTGAAAAATTAAACAATACAGGTTGTGAAGAATAAAGAAGTTTTTAATTAGTTAATTTTACGTGAAATTTAAATGTAACAAAAAAAAAATCATCTGCATATTATCATATATTTTCGCCAAATCTTTTTCGAGTATTTCAGAACCTTCTTTAGTATAAATCATCAAATTTTCGAATAAAAATTGTTTTATCTGTCTCATAGATTTTCCAGGCGAAATATAAACGGCAACCATTACTACGTATTGCCCATTCTCGGAATCGCAACGAGCAACGCATTTTCACCTATATCAGAAACACCAGAATGCTTCTAGGGAATTTAGTATGTACGTCCATATGTGAAGTAATGAAGTGTGACGTATCTTGAGTATTGTGATAAATAGCTACGCTGCTGCTGGAACTTCGGTTCTTTCATAACTTAGAACAAAGTTGAAATTCGGAATATCAAGTGGTTCTTCGTTTTTCATACGAATTTCTGACAGAAACAGAACATTTAACTTTTTTACGAAAGCATCATTTTTTAGGTCAGCTGCATGCGCATGCAAACTTTGACAATTGATGAAAATATCGATAATCCTTTCTTGTTGGAGATGAATTCTAGAAAAGTTTTGATTACCGTTTGCTAGTGTATTGTTTTGTAATCTTTTCAATCCTAACGTTAGATCCTCTCAGTGACTTGTTGATCTTTTATGACGTTTATCTGTTTCTGAAGCATTTAGAGGTGTTCCTGTTCTACCCAATCCAAAATTTCCAGCTACTGCTAATATTTCTTGAGTAACCAAAATAAACCTTGAATCCTCGTTAATCTTGTTAAAGCTACGTATACTAATTCTCTAGGATGTTTGCAATCGCATTCGTAGACAATAGCATCATAAGTACCTTCCTCTGATTTGCTGAATAGTCATTGCCGAAGCAGAAATAAGGGGGAAATGTTAAGGATCTAAGCAAATAGGAAAAAACGGATATTTAATATAACCCTAATTCTCTGACAATATTTTTTCGTGAAATTTCTAATAATAAAATCGAATGATATTAAATTATAGATAATCATTTTTGCAAAAAAATAGCAGAGCATATATTTTATTCTTGACAATTTAAATTAATAAATAATGATTTCGAAATATTAATTTTATTTTAAATAAAATAAAAATATTTAATGAAATTAAAGTCGGGACCGTTTTTCATTATTTCAAACTAAAGATTTTAATGATATAAGATAATAAACTATAATTTTGCATTAATAACCATATTTTAAACTTCAACACATTATTCTTGAATTATTATTAGATTTTATAAAATTTTTAATTTTAAAATCCACGATAAAATTATGATTGAACAATTAGAAGTCTGCTTTACCACGGTAGTAAGAAAACGTCTAAACCACTGTGAAATACTAATCCCGATTGCGTGATGCATCGCAGAGGTTAAATATTAGAAAATAAGTAATACAAAATTTTCAAGCGCCAGAATAAATACGAGTATTTAAAATAATTTTCTGTTATTTATTTTTTATCTTAAAAAAATTAGTACATTTATTTAGTACTCACTATTGTACTGGAAACGATTCTTCAATTAAACGATTCAAATAATAATCAAACAAAAACACTATTTTAATAATGCACAGTTTTTTCACATTGAACTTTTGACTAAATCCATTCAGTTTCACTTATAAGGTATACACATGTCACTTATAAGGTATACACACTTATAAAGTCAGCATGTCGGTTACGCGAATGCACGAGATTTCACCCATCCGAAAAGTGTCCGAGGCGAACAGCACACTGCACATGCGCCATTCAGAGCATGTCGGTGACGCGAACTCATAAGATTTTCCCCTACCAAAAAGTGCCCAACGCAGCTAAAGAAGTTTTCACTTAAAAAAAAAAGGCTTTTCGCATATCTTAGCTGAACAAAAAAACATATTTGTTAAATTTTAAGTCTGTAGATCTAATAGCTGATAAAAAGGATTTTTTTTTTATATTTGTAACGCCCGTAACTCTCTTGTGGTTCGATTTTTGAAAACACTTCCTAAGCTGATCTCTGCTCAGCAAAAGTAACACGTTGTTACAAATTTATGTAATGAACGCTTAAAATAGTGTAAGTAATTTATATCTGGACGGTAACACGTTAATATTACTTTCTGTTGTATTTTTTTTATGTTAAAATTGTAAGATTTGCAAGCAACGCCTTTCCTTACATTATAATGGCGATCCAATGGAAACATAACGAAATGTTGGTGATAGAGCCAAGTTGGCATGATTTTTGGTGAACATGTTGGCAACTTGGCGATGGATTGAGCGGTACAGAAGTTGATATGCTATAGTGCCACCTTGTGGGGAATTACAACAAAAAGGATTACACAAAAACCTTTTCCAAAAAAGAATACATATATTTGACAATTTTTATAGTGATCGGTTGATGATAAAATCATAACAAAACGTGCATTGAAATAAGTTATCAATTTCTATTGTATTTATGATTCACTATTTTGACGATAGTGGCTAAGACATAAAAGATAGATGTATGCTGTCACGAGCTTTTTTTTATGTACGAGATTATATTTGTATAACTCTAATGGCATACAGCACACGCCAGAATAACTTGGAAATGGCAGAATTTTTTCCTACTTACTTGACATTTATCGTTATATTTTGGACATTTCACACAATATCTCTATAAATTATAGCATATGTGTTATTCTGATGTTTAAGCTATATTATTGTAAAATTTCATTAAAATCCATTCAGTTGTTTTTGCGTGAAAGAGTAATAAACATCCATTCATCCAAACTTTCGCGTTTATAATATTAGTAAGGATATATATGTATCTACTAATACAAGTATATAAAATTCTCGTGTCACAGTGTTTGTAACCAAACTCCTCCGAAACGGCTTAGATCGATTCTTATGAAATTTTGTGCGTATATTCAGTAGGTCTGAGAATAGGACGTAAACTATTTTTCATTCCGATATCGCAATTAGTTTGAAAAATATTTATTAAAAAACTTTAAACGCGCAATTGTTTTACCCCTGTGCGTTGTTTATTCGGCTGAGCATCATTTCAATTTCAGCGGAGTGAAAATTTCCGACTTTTTCTACGTTTTTAAAATAACAATCTAATTGCTTCTGTAAAACTCATTCAAAAAATAATTACAGAATCGGATATATCATTTATTTTTCCAATATACAGTACAATTTTTTTACAATATAATAATATTTGTATTTTTTACGATTTTTTAAAAAATGAGTCAAAATTGATGCTAGATGAAAATCATTTCTAAATTGTTGCGTATGAATTTATTTTCGCGTTGTTAAAACGATATTGTACACTAAATAAGTTCTTGCTTTTCTCTTTTAGAGTCAGTCATTTAAAAAATAAAATAGAAAAAAACCTTTTTTTACGAATTTTCAAAAAATATTCCAAATTTTAATTAAACATTTAATAACTTTGTCATTTATAAAGATAATCTCACGAAACTTTTTTTCCGCGTGTGGAACAATATTATCCCAGATTTAGACGCAGATTGAAAAAATTGCTTAAGAATTAGAGAATTTAAAAAAAATTCTATTTCAATTTTTGCTAAAATTTATTTATGTAGTATTTTTATTACATATTTTGTTCAAAAATAACCGTTGTTTGCAATCTATGTGTGAAATTTGGAAACTTCAACTTGAAAATTAAGCCTTTAAAAATTAAAAACTTCAATAAAAAACGCAATTTTACGGTAAGCCAAGGCTTGGCATCGAATATCGGTTTCGCCCCAGATGTGTGATTTTTCTCTGTTCCACCGTCCAAATCACCTTACTCATTGGTTTACACTAGAAAAAGGGGTGTCTACAACAAGTGAAAAATCTCCAAATTTGGCAAGTAAAAAAAATGCGAGTGAAAAGTTTTTTTCCCCATTTTTTGTACATATCTTAAATTAAAAATTTTATATATTACATCCACTCATGAAACAAAAATGTCCATAATATTTGTGAAAAACTTAATCGCTTTTATTCCGTTGTGACGTTTGATTCAATAAGGGTAGCGTGTTTGAAATATAATAATTTAGTTTAATTAAGTCACAGCTATTATTTACATTAATATACAATTTTGCCCTATGAGATGATTTTAGAGTTCCAAAATAATTTTGTGAGGGAGGGATTTTGTTGGTGTCCGTTCATGCCAGTTTCCGCTGTCCATTTCTCTTCTCTGACGGCCTTTGCGGTCTCTCCGCGGTTAACCGTTCTCGGCGCGTCCCTTTCACACCCCACATCCGGTGGTGGCGAAATGCTTCCCCTCGGGTCAAAGGTTGCAGGGGCTCATTAAGACATGTCCGTCGCAGTATGTTAGCGACTGCAGGTGTCTTTGCACGTGTGGTCATCAATTCTTCTAAAAACTGATCCGGCCGTGGGAAGCAAGTCCCAGATGCCTCAAAGGGGGACATACCATACGTCACAGCTTTTCCTCCCTCTTTCAGACTTTTCGTAAAGAAAAGTTCAGGGTCGATGATGGTAACCGAGGTGACTGACCTTTGGAGTTGTCGGACACACAGGGAAAATATTCCTTTGAATAAGTACTGCCATATTTCTGAGTTGTAATTAAATCTAATAAACTTACAATTAAATTCGAAATGCTTACCGCGAGTGAGTGTTCTTGCAAGGGAACTTACACAAATGCTAATCACGAAAGAATAATCATTACCAATATAAGAAGTATTCATATCATTAAAATTTTAAACACTCATACACAGTACTTATTAAAATCATAATAAAAAACATGTTGCTATAATATGCTTAAGGTACCATCTTACACATAAAACATTCTTTCCAATATTCTCATTAACGGGTAATACTAATGAATAATAAGACAGATCCATAATAAACCCAAGGTAGAACACATATTAAGCAATTCAATATTATTACATTCCATGTGTGGATCCTTTTAACATACATATCCATTCAAAATTAATTTCAGTATTAGTAAAAACATTATTTACCGACAATTACTAATCATTAGCAAATACACATGATTGACACCATTTATTAACTATTTAAATTAACATATTCCACAACTAATAATCACAACAAACATGACTATCAATTCCTAATCATCGATCGCTGATCTGCTGAGACTATCTGCATTTTTATGACTTTTACCCGATCGATGTACAATTCTAAATTATATGGTTGCAATGCCAAAGCCCATCGCATTAATCTAGGGTTAGAACTAACGTTTTTATTTAACCATACTAAAGGGTTGTGGTCGGTCATAACTAAAAATGAATTTCCATCTAAATAATAATGTAACCTTTTAATTGCGAACACAATACTAGCACATTCCTTCTCGGTCGTACAATAACGTTTCTCAACGTCTGAAAATTTTTTACTCAGATAAAGGATTGGATGCTCCTCTCCTTGGTCATTTAATTGAGTTAACACCACCCGATGCCATAATCAGAGTGGCTGTTTGAACGATAAACTCCCGTTCAAAATTTGGCGAGTACAAGAGTTTCTTTTTTAAATCTCGGAATGCATTTTCACAGTCGGTTGTCCAATTAACCTCCCCGCGTCTTGCCTTCTCCTTAGCGCATCTGTCAGAGGGGCTATTACCGAGAACTGATTTATATATCTACTGTAGTACCCCGCTAAACCAAGGAACGCTCGTATATGTGTTTTTGTACGAGGGGTAGGGAACTCAAGAACAGACTGAACTTTGACCTCGGAAGGAGTGCGGAACCCCTGACCCACCACATGACTTAAGAATTTGACATTCTGTTGTGCAAACTTAAATTTCGAGGGTTTTATTATTAATTTGGATCTCCTGATTCTTTGCAGGACTATTTCCACATGTTTAAGATGTGACTCCCACGTATCCGAAAAGATAGCGATATCGTCTAGATAAGGGACAACGAAATGCTCTAGACCGTTTAGTAATCCTGCCATGAGTTTACTAAAAAATATGGAGCATTCTTTAATCCGAAACTCATTCTTAGGGGTCTGTAAGTACCAAAACTAGTACAAAAAGCTGCGTATCGTTGTGCAGTTTTACTCAAGGAATTTGCCAATATCCTTTAGATAAATCTAAAATGGTAATAAATTTAGCGGAGGAGACATGTTCTACGCGTTCTTCGATGTTGGGTAGAGGAAAGTACTCCGTTCTAATAATTCCGTTTAATTTCCGATAATCGACACAAGGTCGAGGATCCTTGCTAGGTACCTCAACTAAAATAATAGGGAACATATAATCCGATTCTCCTACCTCAATGATTCCTAATTTTAGCATTCGATTAATTTCGTTTTTTAAAATTTCATTTTGTCGGTGCGACATTCGGCACGGCATCGTTCTAATTGGCTTATCATTAACCAACTGGATCTCGTGTACAACCAGATTAGTTAACCGGATCGTTTGAGAAACATTTAAACTGTTTATTTAGTAATTCGCGCAGCTAATTGATTTGTGTGTCTTGGAGACATTTTGTTTAACTCGCTAGCCTGGATGACATCCTCGAAATCATAAACGATGGAATTGTTTTCTAAATCCTGGTCTGCGAGAGATTGGTGTGCTTCATCGGTAATTATTAACATGTTCCGGCCTTTATATAATACGGTTTTAGCATATTTATATGATAGATTTGAGAGGTTTCTCTTCTGCCGGGAATTTCTACCAAATAGTTCGTTTCGGAAATTTTACTTAAAACCGTCCCAGGACCTATCCACTGTACTGCTAATTTATTCGCTCGAGATGTAGCCAAAACAAGTACTAAATCTCCATCCTTAAATTCACGTTTTACTGCATTCTTATCATACCAAGTTTTCCTCTTAATTTCCATCTGACTGACTACCTGTTCGTAAAAAGGTTTAACATCCTCACTATGTCTTTGAGCTTCGATTAACTCTTCTCGAGTAACTTTTAGCAGCTCTAACTCCGGGACATATTCCTGCAGTGCAGGGATTAAAATTTGATCCTCTGCCTCCGAAGAAGCAATTATAACCTCATCTTCCTCTTTCCTATCACTACAGCTATTAAACTCTATTTCTTTTCTAGCTGCTATGGTTTGAGACCTTGTCTGAACAGCATTGACTACCTCAACTGAAAGAAAATCGTAGCCTAAATTTTCTTTTATTAGTTCGGCCGTTTTGTTTCCGAGCAAATACCGACCATGTTGATTTAAATGATTACCACAAACTGCTGCTTTAGCTTGCACCGTTCCGAAGTTTCCAGAAATTTCCACGACCGCCAAGGGTAAGCAAACCAATTCTGAGCTTAACGGTAGTTTTACCCAGACCTTTTCACCGGAGAAGGAAGAAGAATTAATGTATTTAGCACACACCAAATATATTGTAGCTCCAGTATCCCTAAGTATATCTATTTCTTGACCATTCACAGAGCCCTTTGTTACATATGAATTAAGAAAATCCGAGTTCCCATTTACTTCAATATTATTGAGAAACTCCGTTGCTTTATTCCTATTTAATTTCGGGCATGCCGCCTTTATATGTCCGGGCATGTGACAATGAAAACATTTTCGTATCACGCGTCTTTCGAAAACTCTCCCTCTATCGCCCTCAGGAAGAGAAACCACTGGTTTAGGGGAAATTTCCCCGAACCTAGTCTTTTTCTCCTTAACCCCGGAGGTTGTCAAATTTCTCTCGTTCCTGCTGAATTTATCCGCGGTTTTTGAATTTATTTTCCTGACATCCTCGTATTTGTCAAAGAGTTCGGCTATTTGAGTAGATGATTTAAGGTTCACCCAATCATCTAAGAAATGTTCTCTCATACTAGCATACGCGCGTTTTTTTAGTTGGTCGACAACCATTAAATCTTTAAGGTCTTCAAACGACTCGATCTCTTGGCTGATTAGCCACTCCTCTAAATAGTTAGTAATTTCAAAGGTGAAGTCTTTCCAGGTACTATCCGATTTATTTTGGTGTTGAACAAATCTCTGGCGAAAGACTTCCGGACTTAACTTAAATCTTTTAAGCAATAGTTTTTTAATATAATCATAATTTTCTGCTTGTTCCTCCGGTTCACGAGCAATGAACTGCACGATATCTAAAGGTAACAAACCTAATAAATGCCCTACCCAGTCAGTTTTTTCAATTAAAGCCCTTTTAGCCTGACGTTCAAAAATCACCAAATACAAACTAATATCTGACTGATTTGGATTAAAATCTGGGATCAATTTTTTAAAATTTACATTCGAGGTTACAGAACGGGGATTTATACCGCCGGTTGATTCATCGTTTACACTATGTCCGGATTCTATTTTAAATCTTTCTAGATCAAATTTTAATTGTAATTCCTTCTCTTTCAACGCGTGCTCCGCTAATCTCAAGGTCTCTGCTCTTTCTAATTCTTCAAATCTAATTTTTTCTGCCCTTTCCCATTCCTCTTCAATTTTCCTATTTGCAATAATAGTCTCAAACAGATTTTTTACGAATTCCCCTTCGTAACCCTCACTGTTAGTGATTGCGGTTTTAATGTTAGGGACAGTCATGTTTGGCGTGACATCTACCCCTAATTCCTCTGCGAGTAGCAACATATCTTGCTTTTCCCCTTTTCCGAGAAAAGCCATTTTTGAACAATATCAGCACAATATATTTGTTAAAATTCACACAAAATTTACTACTCTACTCTCTAGTATCACAATAACACTGGTCCCATGCAAACACAGAAACAAACAAAGAAAAATTTTAACACTGTAAAATAATCAAAACTATCAAGAAACTTAAAACACAATAAATCTTAAGCTAAAAGTTGCACACAATACTCGTATTTACAATTCTCTAGAACCACAATAACATTGTTCCCATGCAAGAAAAAACACTAAGTATCTCAAAATTTATAGTAGAAATTTTAGCAATGCAACTAATACAACTCAAGAAATACAACAGTACTCACCCCTTTTGAAGTACTATCTGCTAGAACTTGGGACTACCGAAGGTCCGGTTGACATTTCTTGAATTAAAGATGATTTCAATTTTCACTACACATAAAACGAAATTTTCTTCATTGATGGGATAGCTTATCCACTATCAAATATCCGGCCTTCTGAGAGTTGCTTTTTCTTTTCATAAAAGGATAGCTTATCCTTATTTCCAAGCTCGGGTGTCCAAGTTGTTTTTTCTTTTCTATGAAGGATAGTTTTATCCTTATTTCCAAGCTCGGGTGTCCAAGTTGTTTTTTCTTTTCTCTGAAGGATAGTTTTATCCTTATTTCCAAGCTCGGGCGTCTTGAGTTTTTCTCCGTGCGGTTTGCAGAGCGCCCGTAATAAACCAGAATCACCAAATCACCTCCTCTCACGGGTCCGGTAATCTCTATTTTTTTTAAATCCCACCGCTGCCACCACTTTTGTTGATGCTGTGACGTTTGATTCAATAATGGTAGCGTGTTTGAAATATAATAATTTAGTTTAATTAAGTCACAGCTATTATTTACATTAATATACAATTTTGCACTATGAGATGATTTTAGAGTTCCAAAATATTTTTGTGAGGGAGGGATTTTGTTGGTGTCCGTTCACTGCCAGTTTCCGCTGTCCATTCTCTTCTCTGACGGCCCTTTGCGGTCTCTCCGCGGTTAACCGTTCTCGGCGCGTCCCCTTACACACCCCACATCCGGTGGTGGCGAAATGCTTCCCCTCGGGTCAAAGGTTGCAGGGGCTCATTAAGACATGTCCGTCGCAGTATGTTAGCGACTGCAGGTGTCTTTGCACGTGTGGTCATCAATTCTTCTAAAAACTGATCCGGCCGTGGTAAGGAAGTCCCAGATGGGGGACGCACATACGTCACACCGTTATCATGATTTCAAATAAGTTTCCTTGCAATACACGTTCAAATTATTGCTTAAAATTAATATTTTTTAAAGATAATTAGTATTGTGTTTTCTGTAAATCACATTAATCAAAATTTTTCAATCGTTATGTATGAATTTCTTAAAATTATGACGAGTAAACCGTCTGAGCTAAAAAAAAGTTTATACTTTGCTCTTTTAAAATCAGTGATTTAATAAATTAAGTACAAAAAACTTTTTTTTTATATTGTTTTTCAAAAAAGGCTTGCAATTCCACCAAAAACTACACTCACCGAATTTTTGAATTGTGTAATCATGCAGGTGCTTTTGGTGCCTTTTGCACGAAAACTACTCTATTCAGAAGTACCACGCTATTTCACATGGGCTCAAACAAAAAAATGGATGCACCGCAAGCAAGGCACACAGATTGATGCACATGCCCCGGTTTATTCAAATCAAAAACCTTGTAGCGAGCATTTACAGTCAATCCAAGGTAGACTGAGTGATTTTATTTGTGACTGTAGTTCAGCACAAATAAAAAAAATACCGTAGAAATGGCTGCGATTATTACTCACAATGTCCCACTACTCACTGAGAAACAAAGAACCATTTATGACTGCAGTATGCCCGCAGTTTCGGCAGGATAAGGTGGATTCTTTGTTATGGATGCACCAGATGGAACTGGCAAAACATTCCTCATTTCACTCATTCTCGCCGAAATACTATCAAATAATGGCATCGCATTGGCTGTTGCCTCATTTGGCGCATTGCCGCAATTTAATTAGATGGAGGCAGAACAGCTCATTCAGCATTTAAGCTGCCACTGAATATTCAAAATAACCCAGGCGAGTGTGCAACATAAAAAAAACAATCGTCCATGGCCACAGTGCTGAAACAGTGTAAAATTTTAATCTGCGATGCATTTGCGATAATCTGCACTATGAAAGCACACAACCATTCACTTGAGGCGTTGAAGAGGACATTGAAATACATAAGAAACAACGACAAACTATTTGGCGGCACTCTGTTACTCATTTTAGGTGATTTCTCTCAGACAAACACTTTTTGTTGTAATTCCCCACAAGGTGGCACTATAGCATATCAACTTCTGTATCGTTCAATCCATCGCCAAGTTGTCAACATGGTCGGCAAAAATCATGCCAACTTAGCTCTATCACCAACATTTCGTTATATTTCCATTGGATCGCCATTATAATGTAAGGAACGGCGTTGCTTGCAAATCTTACAATTTTAACATAAAAAAAATACAACAGAAAGTAATATTAACGTATTACCGTCCAGATATAAATTACTTACACTATTTTAAGCGTTCATTACATAAAATTTGTAATAATGTGTAATTTTTGCTGAGCAGAGATCAGCTTAGGAAGGTCTTTTCAAAAATCGACCCACAAGAGAGTTACGGGGTGTTATAAATAATAATAACAATAATAATCCATTTTATTAGCTATTAAATCTTTAGACTTAAAATTTAACAAATATGTTTTCTTTTTGTTCAGCTAAGATATGCAAAAAGTCTTTTTTTGTTTTGTTTAATTTGCAATTCATGTAAAATTAACTCATTAAAAACTTCTTTATCCTTCAATGTTTGTTGTTTGATTTCTCAATTCACCCGTGCGAAGAACGGGTATACCAGCTAATATAGTATAATAGACAAACATAATTAAAAATTATGTGTAATTCTAATTATAAAATTTATTGGAATTGTAGATTCTTCCGAAAATAATTTTCCGGCTATTTGGTTTGGGGCTCAAAAGACATCACATTGACGATTTGATTTGATTTTTTCATTAACGCGGCACTCTAAAGAGAATTATATTAAACGAGAGTTATATTAAACGTCGCTGTATACCTCGTAATTTTGAAACTGGTCCAAGAGATGAGAATGACACCCGTGAGCTTGCACCCTCTCTCTAAATTACAGGAGTGGATCGAGACAGCACTATTGCACCCAGATAGTTTTTAATACAATGCTAGCGTCATCTGTTATGTAATATGGAAACTAAAATAATCAAATAGTCTTATACTATTTTTGTATTGCTGTATTAGTGGAACGATTTTTGCTGAAGTTCTTATTGCATTTTATTTACATTTGGGATAATTTTTGCTTTTCATTTCTTGTTATTTTTTGCTTTATTTTATTAATTGTTTTATTATCTTTCTTATTACTTTAATTAGTTAAATTGTTTTTTTAATTTTCTGTAATCAACTTTTTAATACTTATTTTTTTTTTAAATGGAGACTGAAATGAATGTACATAACAGAGACTTAATCTGATCATTTTGCATAAAACAAAAACTTTTATCCCCGCAATTTTTTAATATGTTATTTTTCAATGAATTTCAACATTAAAATACTATTTTAATTAAACATGACTAAAAATAATTTTTTAAAAAATTCGACATATAATTTTGCAAAATATTGCTAGCATTTGTTACGACAAGATTACTCAGCTTAATAATTTAACTCTTGGCCTAAATATGCAATTAAAATATGATATCCTGGTGATTATATTTGATTTCAATATATTGTAATGTGTGTGTTGAAAAGAATAGCTTAAATGTTGTATTAATATAATATTAATAATATACATTATATAATTTTGAGAAAGTTATTCTTAGAAGGTACTTTTAAAAAAACTACTTGATAAGTTGACATATTACTTAATTCTTTTGAAAAAAGAACAGAATTTTAATCTAGTTGAATTAATTTACATGTTATATAAAAATTTAGGTTATTTTTCTAATAATTTATGCTTTAATTTTTCTTCACGCAAAACAAAAGTGTAGATATTTTAATGAAAGTTACAAAATCCAATATATTTGGCTTTTTTAGTCGTATTTATTTTAAAAACAATAAATTATTTCTCATCAACTAAATTAATTGCAGATTAAACTGAGGTTTGAAAAATAATCATGAAATATATTCACAAAAATAAATAATATTTTGGACAACAGATGGCGCTTGCATTGCATTAAAGAAAACTATCTGAGTGCATATAGCGCTGTCTCGATCCACTCCTTAAATTACCACATCACGCCGACGGAAGAACTTTCAGTCTCGACAGATTTAACGTGCATCGGCCCCTCTACACGGAGGACCTTCAGTGGCACCAGGACACCAAACCGTGACACGCCGGCTACGAGTTGGTAACCAGAACCACTGAGCTACCAAAGGCAAGAGGACTATTGGCGGCGGATCTCTTAATTTTGAACCTCGGTTAAGTGACTAGTATAGCACCTGTGAGGTGGCATCCCACTCTTCAAACTTCTGCATCACTCCGACATCATATCAGCAAGATGGGGATGTGAAGAAATGCTGCCTCAGTGTCGGGTTTGTCATCCGGCCGTTTTCAAAGTCAAGAAGTGTTTGGGTTGTGGATAGTGAGGCTTTGTGTCGAATTGATTTAATTGTTAATTAAAGTCTATTTTGAGTCTACATGTGGGTTATTGGCAGATAACCTCTTAATTCTGAACTTCTATCACAAGTAATTAGAATGCTGATTCAGGTGGCATCCCATTCTCGAAACTTCCACATCATGTCAGTATAAGAACCTTTGTATCAGGGTGAGGAAGATAAGCGAAAGCATTCAGTACGAGCACATTCAACTGAAACAACAGGTTTCTTTGCTATTCATTCTTATAACTCAATCGACATGTCACTGTAATCTTTAAAAATTTTGTGTGAAATAAAATTTATTTTTAATTTTTAAAACAGTTGTATTGAAGAGTAATGTAAAATTTTAAATGAAACACAAGCTGTGCGAAATTTAAAGAATGTTGTTTTCTTGTGCTTGAGATACAAACACGTGAGTTACGAACTTCATATTTTCACTGCTAATTTACTTTTTCTTGTTTACTATCTGTTTGTTTGTGATTTGTAAGTATTTTAAATATTTGCAATGCCTCGAACAAAGAAATTTGGACATCAGAAACGTCGTCTAATTCGTAAAAAATCTTCAGTATGTGTAGAGAGTGAAAAATTTGATGTCAGCTCTTCCAAAATAAGATTGAGAAGAGTAAAGGATATTTTGACTATGAAGATAACTTTTCAGCTGAATCTCAAAGCAGGTTTGTTATTATTGACTTAAATATGCTTAATGATATTTTCAACAATATTGCAAAATGCAGATATTGTGATAGATCTTTCTGCTTTGATGTTGCTGAAAATAAAAGTAGTCGCAGAGGACTTGCTAGCAGTATATCAGCAACTTGCAAGTATTGCGGCTCTAGTCATGGCTCAATGACTTCAAATTCTGTGCCAGCAGGATATGAAGTAAATTTGAGGTTTGTTTATGGCATGAGATGCATTGGAATTGGAAAAAGTGCAGCTCAGACATTTTGTGCGCTGATGAACTTGTCTCCTCCTCCAGCTAAATTTGAAAGACTGTATACGTCAATTTTTAATGCGTTGGAAACTGCTTCATCACGTTCAATGGTTAACAGCGTTAATGAAGCTGTCGTTGCAAACGAAAACAATAAGGACATAGCAATTGCTCTTGATGGGACCTGGCAAAAAGAGGACACACGTCAAAGAATGGCGTTGTAACGGCAACTTCTCTCGATAACGGAAAAGTTGTTGATTTTGAGTGTCTATCAAAATATTGTTTTGAATGTAGAAACAAAAACAAAACCTGTGATAATTGCCAGGTAAACTATCATGGATTTAGTGCGGGAATGGAGAGTGAAGGAGCATTGCGGATTTTCAATCGCTCATTACCAAATTACGATGTTCGGTATGTTCAGTACCTTGGAAATGGAGATTCGAAGGGGTTCCTTAGGGTTCAAGAGTCCAACATATACGGTGATGATGTTCCTATTGAAAAACTGGAGTGCATCGGTCACGTCCAAAAAAGGATGGGATCAAGGCTGAGAGCCCTAAAGAACAGTTTAAAATCCACCAAGCTGTCAGACAATAAAGCAATATCTGGACGAGGAAGGCTGACAGATGCAGAAATTCTTTTGCTGCAAAAATACTATGGCCTATCCATAAGAAGAAATGTTGGGAAATCAGTCGCAGATATGTCCAAATCCATCTGGGCAATATATTTCCATAAACTGTCGACAGATGAAAATCCACAACATGGTTTGTGCCCTATGGGAGGAGAAAGTTGGTGCGGGTACAACAAAAGCCTTGTATCTGGTGAAAAGTACATCCACAAGCATTCCCTCCCAGAAGCAGTTCTTCTTAAAATTAAAAAAATATTTAGAGATTTAACTGCGAAAGAACTTTTATTAAAATGTCTGCATGGCCGAACTCAAAACCCCCAACGAAAGCTTTAATAACTGTATATGGAATCGTGTGCCAAAAAACACATTTGTGAGCAAAAAAACTTTGCAAATGGGTGTTATGGACGCAGTTATATGTTTCAATGAAGGTGCATACGCAAGAACAGAAGTATTAAAAGCACTGCAAATAAATCCAGGTATCAATACTTGTGAAGGCCTTCGTAAAATTGACTACGTCAGAATTTGTGAAGCCGAGATGAATATCCAAAAAGCTACCAAAGAAGCCAGGACAACTAAAAGGCAAATTAAAAGGTAGCAGGATGCCTTAGAAGAGTCTATGCAAGATGAGTACAGTGCTGTGTGGAATGTTCTAAAAGTCAAATTTTGGGTAAGTGTACCATTTTATTTAGTTTTTTCCATTTTTCTCAAAACGTGTTTTTTCAGTTTTTAGGTACATGTGTAGAAAAATCTATTTATTATATTTTAATGAAACTTGGTATGAACTTTTGTATCATGATAATGCATTTAATGCTTCTAATTTCCTTCCTGAAATGTTAGTATTTTTACTTTTATTGTTGAATTTCTAAAAAAAATGACATTTTTATCAAAATTTCAAAAAGTCATAATTCAAAATTTAAAAAAAAAATTCTAAACAAGGGACTACAAAAATATTTATTGCATTTAAATAAACGTACAATTTTGTAACTAAAACAGCATGTTTTGAGGTGTTATATGTAATAAAAATAAAGATACATGTACCTAATGAACACCCATGTATACGAAAGTTCCTTTTGGTGTGTACTTTTTCGAATCCTTATATTTCTTAAAATATTTTAAAAATTTAATAATTTTATGTTGTAGTATATTAAGAAAAGTATATAGGTTGTATGACATAATTTTTTTATTTATGAAGTCTTTCTGTTTTTGAAAATAATGTTCTTTCGAAAAGCCAAATTTTGCTCGTTTTGCCTCATCGAGGACGTCCCGGTTCCCTTAAAGTACAGGCAATGCGTACTAGAGGAGTGCGAGAGTGATATCCAATACCGCCCTAACCATAATACCCGGTGCAGGACCAGTGTGGCGGTGCATAACGCAGCTGTTCAGCAACCTCTCTCCACGGTGTCTCAAGACTCGAATCCGACCATCGTGGTGTTGCAGACAGATGCGTGACTCGTCAGTAAAGACAACTTCATTCCATTCTGCCACCCACATCCTTCTTTCATCGCACCATTGGCGGCGGAGACGTCTGTGGTTCTGCGTCAAGGGTAGACCAAGGAATGGACATCTTGCGGACAGACCACTCTGCTGAAAACGGCGTCGAATGGTACGCGCAGACAATGAATGATGCGTAACAGACTCAATGTCCTGTGCTATGGTTCGTGATGTGACTGAGCGTTCCGTCGTACCCTCCTGCATCCAACGATCACATATCCACATTACAGTTGTTTGGTTTCGTGCAACACGACTACCGATTTCCCTGAAAGATAATCCACAGTCTAGGTAGCCCCCTATCCTTCCTCTGCCAAACTCGGATACTTGATCAAAAGCTGATCGCTGTTTTCTACGAGACATAACTGATCGTTTTTTGAAAAAACCACAAGAGAAACACAATTGCCGAACTTGAAATCGTCGAAATCTCCAAGCCTTAAATAGAGCTTTGAGGTGGCGTTACAGGCGTGTGTGATGTGTGTCTGCGCTGAAATTCTAATCATTCGCATATCTCACCTCCGCTAATGCAAGTTGTAAATTTCATGTTATTTGCGTGCTTCCTTCAGGGTGTTGCATTTAAGGTGGCCAGCAGTGTATATCAAGACTCAAACGTCCTTCCATTGATGTGGTGTGGAAGTTAGGAGAGGGTGGTACTAGCTCATGTGTCGTTCTCGTCACTTGACCATGGTTCAAAATGGCGAGGTCCGCCGACAAAAGCCCTCCAGTAGCTGAATAGCGCGATGTTATTCCCTCACTCGCTCAACATATTCCGGATATTTTTTCACTAATAACGCTATTAACAGATACTTAATCTTCTAAGCTATTTCGAATTTATAATATAAATCAGGAAGGGGGGGGGAGGGGAGTTTAAATTATTCAGCTTTGATTTTCTAAACTGCACAATGTGTGTTTTATCTCTATATATAAAGGAGGGGAAAAAAGCGACTGACTGACTGACTAATCACGATATCTCTGGAATTATTCAAGCTACAGACTTGAAATTTGGTAGACATATTCTTTTCATAGAGTAGACATCCGCTAAAAACGGATTTTCCGAAATTCGAAATGCAAGGGGCGTTACGGGGGGTTAAGGGGCGTTATAAATAATTGTTTTCATGTTTAAACTACTCGATGTACAATCTTGAAAATGGGTAAGCGGATTCCTTTCATAGAGTAGAGATCCGCTACAAAATGCGTTTGATGAAATTCGACCTCCAAGTGGCGTTGCGGGGGCTTAGGGGGAGTTATAGATGATTATTTCCATTTTAAAACTATTTGACGCACTGTCTTTAAATTTGATAAATAGATTCCTTTCGTAGAATAATGGTCAGTTACAAAACGGGTTTTGTGAAAACACACCTCTAAGTGGCGTTGCAGGGAATTAAGGGGCGTAGTAGATAAATATATCCGTGTTTAAACTACTTCACCTACCTGCTTGAGAATTGGTAGGCAAGTTTCTTTCATGGAGTAAATATCCGCTTCAAAATGGATTTTGGGAAAACTGACCCCCAAGGGGTGTTGCGCGGGGGGGGGGGTTAAGGGGCGTTATAAATTCCGATTTTTAAGCTATTAGACGTACAGTCTTTATATTTGATATAAATTGTAAAAAAAAAACTTTTTTAAAAACAAGCTTTTATTTAAAAGCGCTAAAAAAGATAAAATAAACTTTTCCTTTAAAACTTTTTTTACTATCAACTTATAACATCATTACACAATTTATATGATATAAAAGCTTGTCGCAATACTTAAGTACTCGTATTTACTTAGTTTGAATTTTTTAAAATTAAAATCAGTCAGGTCAAGTTATTTATTTTACTTGTTTATCTACACAGGTAAATCTCGCGACAAGCTTTTATATCATATAAATTGTGTAGTGACGTTATAAGTTGATAGTATAAAAAGTTTTAAAGGAAAAGTTTATTTTATTCTTTTTAGCGCTTTTAAATAAAAGCTTGTTTTTAAAAAAGTTTTTTTTTTTACTTTTTAGTTATCGCTGGACAGGCTTCTCAGCTTGTTCAACTCATTCAACGTTGGTTCGCCATCCCTGGTTTAGCTGAATCAGTTCTCGCAAAAAGGGTATTAGACGAAAAACACAATCTTTTTAAATCCGTAATTTTTAAGCAATATTTTCAATTTTCGTGCAGATCTTGGGTAATATTGTAACTACATACGAAAAAAAGGTTTCGTGAGATTATCTTCATAAATGACGAAGTTATTCAATGTTTAATTAAAATTTTGACTATTTTTTGAAAAATCTTAAAGAATATATTATTTATTTGAAATATTTTGAAGGTAAGGGATATATTTCTCTAACATCTTCGAAGAAAAATCTAGTTAATTATTAAAACACTTCAAAAGGCATTTAAAGATTTGTATTAATCAATAAAATGCTTAAAATTCAAAACGCATGTTGTAATCAAAAAAGCAAGTTTTATCAACTAATGATAATTTTTTGTTGGACATAGAATATCTTCTACGTAAGAATCTATTTTTTAATTACTCAGGTCATCTTTAGAGAAACTTGATTTTTGAAAAAAAAAATTATTAACCATCGCATTATTTTTATACAGTCAGACATCCATGTATAACGAACCTCTATTTTGGGAATTTCTCTATT
The DNA here is from genome assembly GCA_019973975.1 of Trichonephila clavata. Taxonomy (NCBI): domain Eukaryota; kingdom Metazoa; phylum Arthropoda; class Arachnida; order Araneae; family Nephilidae; genus Trichonephila; species Trichonephila clavata. Next base: position 19,681 of record BMAO01022538.1, read on the forward strand.
TTAAGAACTTTTTCCTGGAACCAAGCACATATTACTCTTTTCTTCGTAAAATAACTCCAAATTTAACGAAATTTTTCTTCGAAGATTCGATTTGTTTCTCTCCTTATTTTTAAAACATTTCATTTTACAAATTATTCTTTTTTGGTACATTTTATGGATATCAATAACCTTGAACTAGTTTTACAATGTGCCTAACTCATCTAAAGAAGCAAAATTGCCGTAATTTTTCAAAAAAAAAACTCAAATAAAATTAACAGATTCTATCTGTAATTAAATTTAAGGACACGTGTCGTAGTGTGTGTTTAGATTACTGGTGATAAAATGAGATATATTTAAATTACTTGTAGGCTTAAAATTAGAAAATTCATTCCTTTTAATATAAAATTATTTTTTTAATTGAAAAAAATACATTGCATTTCTAGATAATATTTTTCTCTTATTGTTTTCCTAGTGGATTCCTTTTTGATGGGTAAGATATATAAAAAATTATCTTTCCGATTCTGTAATTATTTTTTGTCTGAGTTTCATAGATTAAAGTTAGAAATTTTTTTTAAAGAATTTCCGCAATACTCCATCTCAGTTTAACTTGGCAGCGTTGAGAAAGGTATTTAATGTACCAATCTACTTGAAAAACAGCTTTACTTTTTTTGTTTTGGATTTAAATTCAAGTAAATAGATAGAAATTTGTAAAAAAAATTGCATACATTGTAGAAATTAGATTATTTTTACGTTGTAGAAATGTAATTATTTTTTAGACAAAGTTAATTAATACAGTCAATAGCGCAACGTTATGAAATTTCCAGTTTGGCTGAAAACCAATTTTCGACGCCAACTTTTGTCATTGTTGTAATAATAACATAATTACAACAATGCAGATATATCGAAGTTGGCGCCCAAAACTAGTTTAACGTTTTTAATTAATATCTTTTTAATTAATTGCAATATCGGAATATAAATGGTCAAAACATGCATTGTCATCCAAACTAAACGTGTATACAAAATTTCAGCTCAATGTGGTGAAGATATCAGCTTCAAAATTGAGTTGCAAGATTCCACCCGAACAAATTACATACATACATACATACATACATACATACATGCATACAGTGTAAGTTAAATAAAAGCTTGTAATAATAATAATAAAAAATACATTTCTTTCATAGAGTAGAGATCATCTATAAGATGGGTTTTGTAAAAACAGACCTCTAAGTGGCGTTGCGGGGGATTAAGGGGAGTAATAGATAAATATTTTCGTTTTTAAACTACCTAACCTACCTGCTTAAAAATTGGTAGGAATGTTTCTTTCATGGAGTAAATATCCGCTACAAAATGAGTTTGGTGGAAATCGACCCCCAAGTGGGGTTGCAGGGGGCTTAGGGCGCGTTATAGATGATTATTTCCATTTTAAAACTATTTGACGCACTGTCTTTTAATATGATATATATATATATATATATATATATATAAATAGATTCCCTTCGTAGAATAATGGTCAGTTACAAAACTGGTTTTTTGAAAACACACCTATAAGTGGCGTTGCGGGGAATTAAGGGGCGTAATAGATAAATATATCCGTTTTTAAACTACTTCACCTACCTGCTTGAAAATTAGTAGGCAAATTTCTTTCATGGAGTAAATATCCGCTTCAAAATGGATTTTGGGAAAATTGACCCCCAAGTGGTGTTGTGTGTGTGGGGGGGGGGGTAAGGGGCGTTATAAATTCCAATTTTTAAGCTATTAGACGTACATTCTTTAAATTTGATATATAGATTCCTTTCGTAGAATAATGATCAGTTACAAAACGGGTTTTGTGAAAACAGACTTCTAAGTGGCGTTGCGGGGGATTAAACAAAAAAAAAAAAGACGCCATTTGCATTCTGCTTCTTGTCTCCTTAGGATTCACACGCGGATTTTCTGTCCTCGTCCGTGCCCCTTTTCTTCAGTCAAGCATTTCCCGAATTCGATCTCCATCTCTTTTAATCGAGCTGGTGTATGGTTTTTTGGTGAATTTTACGGCCTGGTTCCTCGTCTACAGTGATATAGTGTTCGACTATTCTTTGATTTTCGTGATTCTCTGATTTTTTCGGAGTTCACACATTTTTCGACTTAGTGCACGTGCTTCACGTGCACATTCCATCTTCTCAACTTCCGCTGGATTTACCATTCTGGATATGTCCGCTACCAGGACAGATGATGCGTCGGCAAAGGTAAGTCAGTTATTTACTACAGAGCCTTTTAGATTCGACGCTGAAAGAGCAAAAACACGGTTAGACGCATGCAACACTAGTGATGATTGTGAGGAGCTGTGTGAGTCCCTTGAGGACATTATTCACACCCTCCAACTTTACGAAAATAACACACTTGAGAGTCTCAGAGCTGTTAACGAAGTCCAATGGATTGCTTACAAGTGTTCTCGCAAGTCCAACGAACTCATGTATAATGAGTTTAAAGTTAGATTTTTTTAAGCTTGAGGAGCTTAACCAAGCTCAGCTACCCACTACTGTATCGGCTCCTAAGCCTACAAAAACACAAGCTAATACTGGTGCTTCGGCTCCCAAGCCAGCACGAATTCAGGTCCTCACTGCTAAGCCTAAACAACGCAGGAATAAGCGTGCGACCGTTTCACCCACGTCGGCCCGGCGAGGGAAAAAATCACGTTCGGAGCAGTCGCTCCCCCCACCCACTACCGCTCTTTCAGAAAGCGAAAACTCGCTCATGGAAGAATCAGATTTTTCCGACGATAGCTCGGAGAAACAAGTTATACTAAAGGACGTCACTTCCGCCGCTGTTTCTGCGTGTCGGATGTTGCTGATAAAAGCGACGATCCTCATAATTCAGACGAGGGTGATTTTACATTGGTCACAATAAAAAACGCAGTGCTCTATCGTCATCGACGCAGGCAAAAATGCAACCGAGCTTCTCGGACAGCTAGGGAAACTGACAGGTACCTCACTCGAGGGGCGCTATGAAAACGGGAAACTCCGTATTTCCCAAAGACAATTGTTGAGCACAGGCAGCTCCAAAATTATATTGCGGAACAAAAATTGAGGTCACATACGTTCGAGATGGACCACAATAAACAATTAAAATGCGTGATCAGAGGGTTACCACTGATTTCGACCAAAAAGACCTCATACAGGAACTCCGTGGCTTAGGGCTTGATCCCAGCCACGTCACCTTGTTGAAAAACAAGAAAACAATGACCAACATGCCACTTTTTATGGTAACCCTTCCTAAATGCCCTGTTAACACAGGCATATTCAACATCACTCACATAGGCTCGTTTAGGGTTAAACCTGAGCCTAAAAACCCATCAAACATGCCTCCTCAGTGCTATAGATGCCAGGAGTTCTACCACCACTCTAGGTTTTGCACTAGAGCACCTAGATGTGTTAAATGTTCAGGGGTCACCTCACCTCTGAATGCAAAAAAACATTTAAAAACCCCAGCTAAATGTGCAAATTGCAGTGGTTCTCACCCTGCAAATTACTCAGGATGCCCCAATAATCCAATCAACAACGCGAACAACAAAAACCACAAGTCCGACAGGTAAAGGCCGGCGCACGCGCCCAGAACACCACACCACCACAACAACTGTACTCAGGTGCAGTTAAAAAGAACACCCAACACGACTCATCAAGTTTATTGGCTCAAATGGCCCAGATGATGACGCAGTGGGGACAAATGCTGACCTTACTGCAATCCAAAATTTAAATTTTTAATTCATTACACTCTCAAGTCCTTTTTTCTTTTTGTAGTCTATTTACTTGTGCATTTAATTTCTCCATATCACATTTAATTTTGCATTACAACACATCTGCTCTTTTGCGTCCGAACGGACTCTGTAGTGAACTCGCTACCCGCCCGCTCATGTTGATTGTTCCTTTGGTTTGTTAGGCGATCGTTTTCCTTCCCTGCGCTTCCTCCAGATTTTTCCCTCGTTCGTCTGCCTAGTGCGGACACCTGGGTGACAATTCCTCTGCCCCCACGGGGGCTCCGTGATTTACTACTTCTTACATGGTTTTTCTTTCTCCTTTAAACTGGGTAAAAGCGCTTCGCGCTGTAAACCCGACAATAATTTAATTTA